>ML682025.1:27881091-27923829 GCA_007922195.1 Podocnemis expansa | reverse complement strand
AGGAGGGTTCCGGGGCCTGCCAAATTATCTTGAACCCCTGCTCAGCCATCAGTCCAGTTGTTTCGCATCCTACAAGCCTCATGACAGTATTGTCTAAATCAGGGGTCTCAAACTCAAATCACCATGAGGGCCACATGAGGGCTGGTAGAGGGCCGCATGAGGATTAGTATGGTAGCCTGCGGGCCGCGCCACTGAAACCTTTCCATACAATGATATTGAAAATATTGGTAATGGCCGTGTCACTATGGGCCACAGGAAATAGCTTTACAGGCTGCATGTGGCCCATGGGCCACATGTTTGAGACCCCTGGTCTAAATGGAGCTTTGACCATCTTAGCCTACCTCCATGCCCCACTCTCCATTCAATACCTGCTAAAGTCATTCAACTGCAGCACAAGGGTAGTGAGCAACAAAGCTCATTGCTGCATTAAAGAGGCAGATGTGCTGCTAACGGACATGTGGGGTGGGCCATTACACTATGCCGCCACAGTTAACCTTGGGATTCCCATCATGACCAGGAGAATTGGGTCCCTTCAATTATACTGTGAATATAGATAATGGAGTGCCACAGCCAGTCTATTGCTAGAAGTAGATTGGTCTGATAGCTACAGCAAGGCCTGGGACTCAGAGCCAGGATTTCTACTCCAGACTCTACTATTAACTTGTTTTTGGCATTAGACAAAGCAATTAGGACTACATTTTCAAAAGTAGCCTTTAATTACAGGTGTCTCAGGTTTTCAGTGCCCAATTTGAGACAGTTAGGCATGGAAGTTTCAGATTTTCCTATGAGATTTAGACAGACAGCTATGGTTAATTTAAACTGAATTTTTTTTGTTTGTAGGTTCAGCAACATTAAAGCCATAAGAGTCCACTATGATCAGCACACCTGAACTGAGGTATTCAGGCCAAAGAACTTCTTGAATTAATTTTATTGGACTACAGCAGATATTTGAGAAATACATCCAAACTTGATTTAACCGTTGCCAATGAGAGAGAATCTACCACCACCCTGGGTAAGTTGTTTCAATGGTTAATTACCTTCACTGTTAAAATTTTGCATCTTATTTTTAGTCTGACTTATCAACTTGAAGCCAGTGGCTCTTGTTATACCCTTGTCTGTTAGATTGAAGAGGCCTCTACTATCAATTGTCTGTTCCCCATATATATATATACTTACAGATTGTCATCAAATCATCTCTAGCCCTTCCCTTAAACAGATTGAGCTATGTGTGCCTTTCCCTATAAAGCATGAACTGTGCAGCTAAATCTCTTAGATTACTCTGAAAATTTCAGCCAATCTGTATAAACTACAGGATGCTTTGAGAAGTTGATCCTTTATGTCTTTTCACCTTAGTCTCCTAAAACCTGTCTTTGAATCATGCTTTGGAAGCTGCAGCTATCCTGTTATAGAGCTGGTTGGAAACTTTCTGTTGATTTTTTTGGGGTGGAATAGGATAGAAAATGGCTATTTCAACTGAATGCTTTTGTTGAAACATTTCAAGTTTTCATTGAAAAATCAAAAAAACAAATTAAATTTTAGCTCCTAAAAATAACCAAACCAAACCAAGCTAAATAACCAACTAACAAACCTGAAGTCAGAGAAATTTAGAAGAAAATGTTGAACAATAAAGGAAAAAATAATTTTCCTTGCAGTTTATCCCTAGGGGGGAAAAAGCATAACCAGTTCTGTCTCTGTCTGTCTGTGACAGGGTTGCTTACAAAGAAAGAGACCACAAATGTATTGGAAACATCTTGCCCACTGTGGGAGAAGAGGCACAAAGCAATACGGATTTAGCATGTGCTGTGCACCTTGCACATTTTGGGTGCTCCTAGAACACAAAAAATGGAGAAATAATCCCAGTAGCGGCCACTACTGGCGTCTTTGAGAAACCAGTGGTTGAGAACTTTCCCTATCAGATAATCCTTACTAGCTTCAGCTGCATGTTTTGTGCTGCTCTTAGAGAATACTTTTTTCCTTGCTACAAGTTAGTCAATAACATTAGGTGATTTAGTCACTTGCTAACTGGTCAGTAGTTGCACAACCATAAAAAAAAACTCCGTACCTTCCATTCCTGCTGCAAAGTGTGCTGCTTTAGCATAACTACAGAGCTGTATGGACATTTAAGAAACCAGAACACAGCCCTACCAAAACAGAACCCTTGACTGCATAAACAGTTTCCTCTCTGGATGCAAGAATGAAATGCAAGTGGCATATGTTAGTCATGTAGCTTAGAGGATGACTCAATTACTGCAGTGATGAGAGAAGCATAAGAACCTGAATAGAACCGTGTAGATTAGGGTCGGACCAATAAACAATATGCTGGGAGAGGATAGTGTAAACAAGAGCAGGATGAACCTCAAATTATGAAAAATATTTCAGCCTCATTAACCGTTCCTTAAGCCACCCCTACTTAGTTCTGTCTCTCCCACAAGCTACTCCTTGAATCACAGCAGGGTTACCCAGCTGTGCAGCCCCTGGCATCCTAAAATACAGGTTGTAGGTGCCCATTTCTTGTAACTGAATGGCAAGGGCAAAGGTGACTGACTGCTGGTAAATGCCTACTAACAAGTGGTTGTGATTGAGCTCTGAGGGAAAATACAGTGATAAGCATATATTCTATGTTTACTTATTTCAGATTAAAAAACAATCCACCTGAAAAGCCCTTTAAGATAGACACAATTTTTGGGCATCCCCGGTTTGTATCCGTGTCTCCAATGAGACGTAGAAGGATCAATCTCTTGGGAAGACAAAGAAAGCTGATCCGACAATGAGCAAATTATGATTCCTTCTTCCAGAGAGTGACGCTAATGTTAATTTACAGCTGCTCTGTACAATAATATTTTCAGTGTGAAGGGTGGGAAGGGGAACCTCTCTCTCTTTTTCTCTGTCCTCTCCCCCATTGTAATTAGTTGTCAAAATTTGTAGATGGAAGGGGGCGCACTTGGACCCTGATGAGATGATAAGGCGAGGTTTCCATTTCATCTCGAATTTGACATTAAACTTTAATAGTCTCAAGGACAAGAAGCCAAGAGATATCAGATGTAATGAGATAAAGCAAAGTTTCTCTGACAGCAAATTTGATCACAAATGGGCTCTGAGATTGCTTCTTGGATATAAATGAAACATAATTCATCTTCCAGTGCCTTGAATGGGCTTTGAGGCCATGTCTAAGAACAGTGTCGCCACTGCCTAGCGCTGACAAGTGCCTGCATAGCAGGAGGAAAAAAGGGCTCAATGAGAACCCTTGCTCTCCTTTGCGGTTCTGGATGAGAAAATCAAAGGAAAACAGTGAGCTGCCAGAAAGCTAAATGAGCAGTCTAAATGAAGGCTGGTGACTGAGACAGGCATAACATGTTCCTGCCGTGCACCCTGAGCTTTGGAGCAGGAGAGACTTGTAGGTTTCTCTCCACCTTAGTGGACCACGATAAAACTGCACGGGCTGCTCATGAATAGAGGAAACACTGGGCTCTCTATGCCAAGAGAAGGGTGATAAATAATGGTCCTTTGTGCACAGCATTACCTTTCCTTTGAGGATGTCCAAAGGCTTCCTGAATGCACTAAATTGACAAGCACAAATACCCCCCTGGGAATTAAGTAAGTTATTTCCATTTTACAAGGGGAAACTGGGGCAGAGAGACACTTTGCTGAAAGTTGTTCTGTGGCTCAATGGCAAAGCTGGGAGTGGGCCACAAGAATCCTGAGTGCAAGTGCTTTTCCTAACTCCTGGGCCTCATTTGGCCAAAAATAGACTATGGCAAGACAGCCACAAGAGACTAGCACTGCTGGCTTTTGTCAGGTTGTTTGCTTTCCCTAATGCCTGCTGCCATTTCCTTTCTGCTTATCCCACAGACCAGGGGTGGCCAAACTTATGGAACTCAAGAGCCACACGAGCTGATTATTAAACCTTTGAGAGCCGCACTGAGGCATATAGCCATATACTTTTACCTACTCCAAAATTACTAAGTTTAAAATTCATTGCACACTTTAATTTTATCATGAGGACAAATATTTATCCTACTAATGTCAGATTTTAATAATTATGTAAGGTTCCCATGAAAATTAGGTCTGTACGGTAAAAACTTAGCTGCTGCTTGATGTAGAAGACTGCCAGCTAGTGGCAAGTTGTTTAAAATCCTGACCATGCCACACTTCTCCCTGCCATCCCTTACCATGCCGTGCTTCTCCCCACTGTCCTGACCCCCTCTTGAGCTCCTGTGCTGGGGCTGCTTTCCTAAATTGATTTGCTGACATTCTTCTGGGAGCCACAATTTTTCATTCAAGAGCAACATGTGGCTCCCGAGCCACAGTTTGGTCATGCCTGCCACAGACAGAGCACACTGTGAGCACTTCATAGGCTTGCCAGAGCTTGCAACTCTGGTAATGACCCTCCTTGCAGCCTTAGGTGAGGCCGCTTAATCTGCCACAGTTACTCCATGAGTAAAGTGGGGATAACGCCCCTTCCTGTCTTGCAGGTATGTCAGGAATGCAGCTGGGCAGATTCTAACAGTCCTTGCCACTGAGTGGATAGGGAACGCGTGCTTCATTAATGGTGTTTGCAGACCTTTTTGTCCATAGCTCTGATTTTTAATGAATAGTTTATATTTTTGCTATTCTCATGTCGGTGGACAGCGAAAGTCTTTTTTATACTAATACAAATATGTTTTCACATGAAGCTTGGTGTCAGGACTACACAAGCAATCATATTTGAATTGCTTTGAGCTCAGACAGTTTCACTTGTCCAATCAGCAAGCAGAAATGACAGCATGTGACTAAAGGACCCAAATACCGTAAATAAGGCCTGGCAAACAGTCAAAAGACGCAGGAGAAGCAAACAGTTTACAATAAGCCATAGGCTGAAATAAGTTCTCACAGAAGGTCCATTAAACAGTTTTGAAAAACAAATTCACTAAAATCCATCTGTTTGCGGCAAGCTGAACAGAATAAAGGGCTAAATTCTTCAGCTAAATCATTTGTGACAAAGAGTCAGCCCAGCTCTGGTTGTGAGGATTAATTAGTTAATGTTTGCAGAGATGAAAAGAGCTGAAAGATTGCCAAATGTTGTTATCAATTAGAGTCTTTTGAGAAGTAATACTTTCAGGGAAGGTTTGTACATTGTGGCCACATTTTAGCAGAGCACATAAGCATGCTCTTAAATTCCATTTAATTCAATGGGATTTAAACATTGGCTTAAAGTTAAGCACCCTGTTATGTTTGCAGCTTCAGAAACCACCTTTTGTTTTTAAGAAAAAGGTATGGACTGAGACTGCTTTGCAGAGAGTTCTGCTTTGCACGGTCTGGACATCCTAAGAAGCTGAATTCTCCCCCCTACCTCCTTGGTACTTTGTTGCTATTGATGGTGTATGGGATCGAGTAGAATACACACAGCATGTAGGATTGTGACTGGGGCAGTTCAGAGAAAATCTGACTTTGAACAGTTCCGACCTGGAAATGCACGACCCAGGACAGACAAGATGCCACTTTTCTAAGCATAAACATCAACTTTGTTAGACAGTAGCTATGACAATGGGATTCAGTTGGCTGGAGATGTTACAGGCGGGTGCTGGAATGTACATCATCCACCCAATATCTGGACTTGGGGAACTGTGAGGCATTGCTGAGCACAGAGACGGGGATATAAGATTCCTGCTCTGCTACTGACTCTGTGTGACCATTAGACAAATCTTTTTACCATCCTGAGCAACGGGTTTGCAAGTCTCCAAAAGGGTTCTGGGAATCAGGCTTATATGAGACAGTTGTAAAAATATCTTTAACAAGCACCCTTCAGCTGAGGATCTCCATCCACTCACCAAATGTGCCCCTTGTTATGGTAGCTGAACAAATTAAGCCACACAAGAACCCAGCCATCCTTTTCAAGGCAAGGAAACTTAGGTTCATGAAATTAAGGTCATAAAGCAAGATCAGGGCTAGAGCCCTGGTCTTTTGATTCCCAACCTAGCTGTTCTTATGCCATGCTTTGTAATGAGGGCAGGTACCATGGCAGGAGCCATGATATAAATAGCAAGCATAAATTGTTTTGAGATCCTCAAATGCAAGTAGTCAGGGGAAGTGCAAAGTGTTCAAGGCTGAGGAGGGAGCCTTCTACGGCATATGAGCAATTGGTTCAATTGCAGTTTGCATTTCAGAGCCACTTCACTTCTCTACCCAGTGGTTTCCCGCTAACTCTTTAAGAGGCGCCATTCTTCTGCTTATCTACAAGAAACCTCAGAGGGGAGGACCTTGGGTCTGACAGCACTGACACTCTAATTATAATGGATTCATTTTGCACCATTTCCTGATCTTGTTATTATCTTTGTCATCAGAATTAATTTAGTTCCGTGTGTTCCCCCTCCCCTTCCCCTCGCTCTCTTCCCCTTTCTCATTACAAGTGTCTCAGAAAGGATCTGACAGAATTCTAATGGCTAGCGTGTTATATGAAGTACAATGATGTGCGGTAATAGCATGACCTTTTCACACAGCTCCCTTGAACAAAATCACAGAGGACCCCTTGGTGCCAAACCACTGTTTCTGGACAGAACTGCTCCCCGATTTCCAGGTCCAGAGACACCCTCATGGAGATGGATCTGAATTTTGCTGGGTAGTCCTATGGTAACTGGCAACCACAGCAGCATTCCAGCTGGTGTAGCACTGAGGGACTGGGAAGCATCAATAGGAACCTTGCCACAGCATTTTATCTTTTAGGTATATTGTGCTGTTCATGTGCATGGTGTTTTTCAGAACAAATAAAGGTAGATTCTCTGCCCAGATGAGATTATGTTTTCATTATACCAAATATCCTTCTCCAGCAGATGCTTCAGGGCATGGCAAATATCCTCATGTCCCTGGTCAATTCAGGACAATTCACTTTTATGTACAATGCCTCTGGCCAATTGTGCAACTTTTTTGAGGGGTAAAACTTCCCTCCTGACCCTTGGGAGAATCAGCTTGTGCCCTGAAGCATGATATCTGATATCCTTAGCCTGCTTGTAAAATCTGTTCTAGATTTTTTTTTTAAAGGCTTTCCAGCTGCTTTGGTAGTCACAGACTCCTGGCCAGGAAACCAGAAAAGATATTTCCATGGTGTTAGTTCAAAAGTGTATCTCCAAGGCAGCATAAAGCCCTTGCTTCCATGAGGAACTCAGATTCTGTTTTCTGTCTGAGGTAGCGTTTGGCTTTTGAAACATATCAGCATGAAACCGCTGCTTTCACGGCTGGAACCTGACAGTGGCTGGGCAGCTGCAGAGCGTGAGCACTGCGGCTGACCAGCTAAGAACTGTGCACCTTGTAGTCTGTTGATTTGTTATCCTGTCTCCTGCCCACCCTGATTCTTTCTCTCTTACCCACTATTACATCTTTTCTTTTAGACCGTAAGATCTTTGAGGCAGAGGCTGTGCTTCATAGTTATACGTGCAGCACTCAGAACAGTGGAGGAGCCTGTCAGTATGTGGCTTTGCATGCTGTTAATATAGTGTTGATAGCAAAATATTAGAAGCCAGTAGGGATTTATTGTGGTGAGGGTGGGAGTTCAGGGGTTAGATTTTACATGGACAGCACTAGAATCTGCAGAGGTCATTTCCAGACCACTGTCCTAGCCTAGTGCCATGGAGTTCTGGTCTATACCTAGGGCTTGTGAGCCCTGGTGCAGTATGAGCCACGGTAATCATGGAGAATGTACCAGGAATTTTAGAGGCATGAAAAATGGCAGGGATGGGAATCATTTTCTCTGTTGTGTAGCTTATGTCTAATCCTCACTTAACTGGAGTGAACCTGAATTCTTGCTGTGGTGTTGCTCTCACTGGAGGAGTCAGGACTTTGAGACGTTTAACAGGGGTGTGTGTTCTCATTGTGACAAAGGTCAATTCATTTTCTCCATGAGGATGAGTAGAAGTAGAAGCGAGGGGTCGGGTTGGGGGGAGGTCAGGAAAGAAGAAGAAGAAAATTTTCCACTGCAATTTCAGAAACCTTAATCGTCTGCTGGGAAATGAACAGAAGGTTTTTATATGATAAAGAAGCCTGAGAATTAAGGATGGCAGCCTCTTCATTTTCTGTGGGGTTTTTTTTTGTTTTGTTTTTATTATCATTAAATTGCTTCTGGTGACCTGTAATATTTTTGTACAGTAACAATTACAAATCTTGGAGGATTAAGTCCTCTCTCTCCTTCACATGGAAACACCTGTTAATTTTACCCTTAAGGGCGTGATTGATGCTCCTCAGTGCAAAGAAAACTCATTCAGCTCTCCTTAATTTGTCTTGTTGGGATCAAAAATCTAGTGTCTAACCTTCAGTGGTGCACTGGGTTGAAGTTAAATAGGGCTTAATTATACAAATGATACATACTTGCAAATAAAGATAAACAAAGTAAACAACTCTGGCCCATGACTGGTTTAAAGTAGTCACATGACAAGTCAGAATCTTGCTCAGAGGTTAACAGCATCAAGATGTGCCACAATGTTAGCCACTCAGATCTCATGTACAATTCTCTGTGTGCTAGTAGGTCCGTTAGCTATCAGCAGCAAACGTGCTCTGCCTTTGAGCTCATTGACAGCTAGGATCCTAAGAAGACGTGACATATGAAGGTTGGGGATAAGGGTGCAGGTGAATATATACAATTCTCTATGTACAATTATTCACCAGCCTGGCTCAGATAAATACATAATGTAAATTTCAGGTGGCTCCCAAGATTGGACTCTTTGGAGTATTAGTTTCAAAAGTAATTACATGTAAGGAATTCTTGGCTTCAGTGAAATGATCAGAAGAGATTGTTGTTGAAGGCATTCAGAATATGTGTAACGATACACATTTCTGTGCCTTTCAAAGTTTGGGCCTGTTTTTACATGAAAAACATCAAGATCCCTCTTGATTTTTTTTTTTTTTTTAAACACAGAACCATTTTGTCCAATCTCCCAACTGAAAACTCCACATTTTCTTCCATTAGCAGCTCATCGTGCTGTTCCAGGATAGGAATGCCATGTGTGCGGAGCCTGACCCTGTCCTCTCAATCTTGTATTATGTTGCGCAAAAGCCCCTTGTGTTCCCCATCCTACCCAGGCAGATTTGGTTTTGTTCTCAGCAGATTCTTACAGTACTTAGTTAAAAAGCATCCATTATTTATGTTCACCTGAGTTTAGTGTTTGACTGGTAAAAGGCATTGCCATGGGACCAGCAATCCCCTCTTCAGTTAGGGAACAAGGGTAGTTTAGATACCGTGGTGAGATAGGCACACCCTTTTTGTGTCAGTGTTTCAACTATATCCTCAGGGATCCATTACCATGGATGAGGACAGAGTTCTAATGTTCCTAGACATCCCTCTGCTGGAACCACTGTCTGTGGCATGGATATCTTTTCACTAAGTTCACTTACACTCCCAAACTCATTTTGTATGGACTACCAGAGTGACAACTGTGGGTTGCTATTGATTTGAACCAGTAACTCACGGTTCCATATCCCTGTTTCCACACCTTGAGCCCCCCAACTTTGCGCCCACTCTCTGGCTGTGCTGGGGCAGCTACCCTTTCACATGTTCTGGTGTAAAGGAGGAGTAACACTCATCAAATCAGAGGATTTACACTGGGGTAAAGCTGGTGAAAAGGGTAGGATCCAGTACTGTGTGTCCAATATGTTGTTCCAAGGCTGCTACTTCCTGGATTTGGAAAACAGCCCTGGTGCTCTGATGCCATGGGGTGTGAGAGATTTGTCCTTCCCTGTTGTTGCATTGCTGCTAGAGTGCAGTGAGAGAGTTCCCTTTTTTGACAGGGTCCTTCCTGCACAAACCTCTCTGTAAATGAAAAGTTGAATTGACTCACTCAAATAAATGAAGCAGTTGGATGTCTCAGTTGTGGGTTGACATCCACACCCACACCTCAACTGAGCCTTCTCCCCTCTGCCTGGGAGATTCACTTATAAATGGTATTCTGCAAAGTTACTGCAGTTTACTAGGAACCAGCCTATTTGCAACCAGCTTCTGGATGGGAAGCAATCATTGCTGGGGGAGGAAAGAAGCAAGTGGCATTGGGAAAACTGTGATTTTCTTTTGATGTCAATGTCCTGCCTGTAAATCACTGGCTAATTTGTTGTGTTGCTGTCACTGAAGGAAATTGATTAAAGATTCTGGATGGACTTTGAATATTCCATGCACAGTTAAAATGGATGGGCCAGTGTGCCAGATGCTATCTGGCCTATAAAGAATTGGTTGATCTTCCACCTCTGCTGTAGGGCAGTATGTATGGCCACAGGGCTTGCTGACTCTCAGACACTGATGCACAGAGACCAGAGCAGTTAGTTGCGCAGACTGAGAATGCAATCAGACAAGATAACAGCAGCAACTGGCCAGAGGGGCATGGCTCTGTTCCCCATACAGAGACACTGGATATAACTGCATCCACCTTGGCCAGATTGCCTAGATGTGCAAGAGGAACAAAGGGAAATGACCCAATAGAAGCAACACTAGAGAGACCAGCGTTTCTGTGTCTGGATTAATATCCCCATGGCTGGCAGGTGAAGAATGTTCTGTGAAGCTGCTGTAGCAATTCCTTTGACCATTTAGGGCACAGGCAAATTGTTTACGAGGGGCCTTTAAAACAAAATACCATGCCCCCAGCCCAACTGAGATAAATACAAAATAAAGTCTTAGCCCTAGTTACTTGTCCTCTCTTCTCTCAAAGCTCTGCCACATGTGGAACCAGATGGCATGCTGGGGAAGATTTCCTAGGCTGCTCCCTGCTTTGGTTTGATGCTGCAGCACTTCCCTGGGCATTCCCATATCATGTTTGAGCTCTCCTAAAGGCGAATGAATCACCTCTGGGAAGTACGCCTAAGACTTCGTTTCCTGTTTTCAGGGGGAGAAACAGAGCCACAGAGAGGGGAAGTGATCGGGATAAGGTCACACCAGTACGTTTGTGGCAGAACCAGGAAAACAAGTCAAATCTCCTGAGTCCCCCTCCTAGATCTTAAAACTAAGACCATCCTTCTCTCTTTGCAAAGGGTCAGGATGGGAAAGGCTGAGTATGGTTCAGCAAGGCTTCAGTAATGCTTTAGAGAACCAGGATATGTGGTGGGGTTGGAGAGAAGAGAAGTGATGGCCCTGCCTCTCAGTGTTCTGTGGTACAGCACCTTTCTCTGGCAAGTGTCTTTGATGAGGAAGTGATTTTGCCCACACCGCTTCCCTTTTGCTTGGTATTGTGGTTCTACTGGAGGATTAAAAACAATCATGATAAGTCAAACACTCTCTCACGGTGTCTGTGAGATGTTGAGTATCAGGGATAAGAGTTTATCCATCCTAAATAATAATGCACTGGAGCTGCCAGTTCCCTGCTGACTCAATTTGCATGATGTTAAAAATCAATGACCCAGGCGACTCTTTGATGCTAAGAGAAGAGAGTCCAGAGGATTCAGTGCTGGACCATCAAGGGACATCGAGTATGTTAGGAGCTATTAACAGTGTTGTCATGGACTAAATATGCCTGGGATTTCGCACCAATACAACAAAGGAGCTGGTTGTTGCGGGTGCAGAGATCAGGTTAATTAAATCTTTGTTTAAAAACTCCCAAGCTCCATTACCTAGATCAGGAGGGAGTTAATTAAACAAGAGAGGTGGGAGTGTATGGGCTTTCCAGCAATTCTGCAGAGACTGAGTGCATGCATGGAATGAGGTTCTAGTTTCAGGTTTGCTCTTGGGGCACAGCAAAGGAAGGCTTCAGCAAACCGTGACTGGTCACGTTAGGTGGTGAGGAGAACCAGAGACATTTGGAGGGGCCCAGGTATTTGAATGAATCTCTGTAATTTCTCCAGAAGGATTTCTCATAAGGTTTCTGGTACTTCCAGCTTTGGATCAGCCCAGAATATTATAAAGCAGTTGTTCCCAACCTTTTTCAGGCTGGGGACCCCTTTTTAATAAAGAAAAAAAAAATCCTTGCAGCCCCTCTCACTGATTATGTAATCTGGCCCACACAGGCAGATTCTGGCCCATGCCACTCTGGCAGTACTGCTAGGATAGCTGGCAAGTGGCACTGCCACCATCATGGCGTGCGCCACTGGGAAGCCAAGTCATGGCAGCTATGGCCCCCTGGCCTTGCCCCTGCACAGGAGCCGCCGCGGCCCCACCCCCCTGCTGGGATCCAGCCACAGGTGGGGAGAGGCAACCCTGGCAGGGAGCATCGGGGCTGCAGCTGGATTCTGGCCCCAATAGGGAGAGGCTCCACGGACACCCTGCAACATGTCTGCAGACCCCCAGGGGTCCCCAGGCCCCAGGTTGGGAACCACAGCTATAAAGAACAGCCTGTCCCTCCCTGTTTCCAGACATCTAGCGCAGCAAGAACTTCTAAGTACAGAGGCAGCACACAGATTGGTTAGAAAGGGGCGGGGTGGGGGGAGAAGGAGGGTATGGGGGGAAATTAACCCGGCTCAATAAGCTTCAAAGAAGGATTGTCATAACTGAGGAAGAATGGCCCAGTAGTCAGAGCACTAGTCGAGTATTTAGGAACCCTAGTTCATTTCTCTAACCCGCTATAGCCTTCCTTGGGCATGTCATTTAGCCTCTCTGTGCCTTAGTTTCCCATCTGTAACATGGGGATAATAGCTCTGTCCTCTCTCAAGAGGGTGTAGTGAGGATAAATTCATTAAAATTGTAGGAGGCTCTCAGGTGATGGGCACCATATCAGTAGGACAGAAGAAGGAAGGTGTTTTGGTATGTTGCAGGGTCATCTTCAGCTGACGTTAGTCCACAATGCAAAATTCACTGCATAGTGACACAATCTCATCTCAAAAGGGGGTTTCTGACTCATGAATGGAGTACATTGGAAATGATGGAGGGAGGGAGTCCTGAGGACTGGGTACTCGTCCATGATGAGGAATTCTAGGCACTATGATAATCTAAATAATAATAAGGATCAAGGTAGCTCAAGATATTCAAGATATCCTATCCCAGGACAATGCTGTAGAGCAATAACAGTCTTCATTTTCTTCTTGTTTATACTGAATTAAATGGAATTACTCCAGATTTACACCAGTGCAAGTAGAAGGAGCATCAGACCCATACAATTAATTTCCGTGTGTACTTGGACATGTATCTGTGTGTGTTTTCTGGGCATGTGTCTATGAACTGCCAAATGCTTTTCTAGCTAAAGGAAGTTTTAACTAGCACCTTGCTCAATTAAAAAGGTTAGAGGAAGTGGAGTGGGAAAATCAGTGGAACTTCTTTTCCCATATCAATAAGACAAATTTCTCTCTAGGAGCCATATTTGTTTTTCGGACATCAGACTGGCTGTAATTCATTTCCATTTTCCCTATATGTGTCCCCGTCTGAAGCTGGAGGTTCAGTGGCAGACACCCTGCTGTTTCCATTTGGCTGTATGAGGCAATAGATTACATTCCTATTTGGTTCATGAAAGATCCCTAGTGATATCAATTAGATATGTCAGAGAGACCCAGGGGAATATTTTTTCCTTTATTTATTTATTGGAGTTGAAGATGTCTCATGCTATCACTGAGACACTCAACATCTTTCTCTTTCTCTTTCTCTTTCTCTTTCTGGTTTGTAATAAATCACAGAAGAGGTTATTTTCACAGGAGGAGAGATACTGTTATCAGGTGTGTTCCTAAGGTGCAGGATTAAGAGCTTCTGCTTTAAAGATCTGGACACACACTTGGTCTGTCTCTTTCTGATTGGTGCTTGTGCATCTATTTCAAAGAGAGTTGTCTCCTTCTGATAATTTGCTGGTAATGAGTGAATTCTATCAAGGCATGGGAGGATGGGGCTGTCATGAAATAAGAAGCAGCTCATCCTAACCTTTGCTTATGCCCAAACCCCTCACATTTTAAAGATCTTTAAAACTTTGGGTAACTTTTTTCTCCCCAGTTTTCACTCTATGCTCCAGTTGTAATTTTCAGCAACTATAAACTGGAGTTTCATGTGACTAGCTGTTTTCTGAAGGATTCCGTCATGACTGCTGCATCCAAAGAAGTTCAGATTGTAGCAGGGCATCAGATACATGAATAATGAACATTGTGTGCATTCCTCAGTATGAAGCACTGTAAAAGCAGGCACTAAGTAATTCTTGCAACAGCTGGGGAAGTAGATGGATAAATATTTTGAGCCTCATTTTGCAGGATTGGAAGTTGTGGCAGAAAAGTGAAGGGGCTTTCTCATGGCCACACAAAAACTCAGGGGCGGAGCCAGCACTAGATCTCAGAGCTGCCTGATTTGCACAGCTCCAGATCGTGCCCTCTTTCTAACAAGTGTCCAACCCATGCTCATGTTTATGTCAGAGAACTATGGCTCTTCTATTAATACTGTCCAAAAGGACCTGCACTGAAGGCTCTATTCTCTCTGTGACCTAATCCTGAAAGGTTCAGCACTTTGGTTACTCCTACTGAAATTACTATTCAAGGATTCAGAGCAGGCATAATGAAATACATAGGGGGATGGTGCAAATGATATATATCCAGCCATGTCACGAAAAGTGAAAGGTGATAGTAATGAAAGCAGATCAGAGATGCCTGTCATGGTAGCTCCATCCGGCCAATACAAGCACTTCATTAAAATGATCCAATCACTTGCTCATGGGGATGCAAAGAGAAATGTTACTGATCCTCTTGTTTTTCCAGTGTTATGTAGGAATAACAGGACGAGAGTACCTTGGAAAGATCCAGGGATTACTGAACTGATAATTAGGGACATTTCTGGTTTAAAAAAAAAAAGGGGGAAACCTTTACCCAGGATGAGAAGCAGCTGTTTGCCCCCAAAACCTTGAAAAAACAATTCCTGCATCATAAAACTATCATCCAGTTTTGGCATGCCTGGCAGTTGGAAGAATCCCAGCTCTGGAACGGTTGAGGCAGGACTGAGTGACATTAGCAGGACAGAATGGGTTTTCCAATCTGGAGTGGCCGTGCACACCTGGCTAGGATGGTGGCTTGAATGATCTGAGTGGGAGGCGAGGGCTGGAGGTTTGAATGGAGGCAGACCA
Organism: Podocnemis expansa; assembly: GCA_007922195.1. NCBI lineage: Eukaryota > Metazoa > Chordata > Testudines > Podocnemididae > Podocnemis > Podocnemis expansa. The sequence goes on along the minus strand of ML682025.1, from coordinate 27,908,869 downwards.
GCAGAGTGGCGGCTGGAGCTAGGGCTGGGGAAGCAGAGGCTGCGTGCTGGGGATAAGTGAGGCCTGTCGGTCACCTGTGTTTTATTGGTTCAGCCAGTTGGTAAGATTATTCTACCAGCCATGATTTTAAAGGTGTGATGATGGAGGGCTGATTTCTGCTTTATTTCAGCCATATTTGGCTCATAATAAACAATTTCCAAAGGGATAGCCATGTTAGTCTAGTCCAGTGAAAAAACAACAAGCAGTTGTGTGGCACTTTAAGACTAACAGATTTATTTTTTCCATGAGCTTTCGTGGGAGAAGATCCCACTTCCTCAGATGCTTCGAAGATGGATGAACTTACAGAAGGGAATGAAACTAAATGCAAGGGGGTGTAAAACATATGCATTTAGTTTCATTCCTTTCTTTAAGTTCACCCATCTTCGAAGCATCTGAGGAAGTGGGATCTTCTCCCACGAAAGCTCATGCAAAAAATAAATCTATTAGTCTTAAAGTGCCACACAGCTGCTTGTTGTTTTCATAATAAACAGCCTACTGTCAGAGATGGTCATAGTGAATCTGGGCCTTGGGCAGAAGTCAAAGATGGCCCCCCTATACTGCATGAGGGGCCCCGTCCTGGACTTTTGCCCCTGGCCCCCATCACTGCTCCCCCCGCATCTTGCTGCCGGCCCCTCCATCGCCTCCGCCCCAGGACCCTTGCCTCCCACACAGGCCCTCCACCCCCCAGCCTTGCTGCCAGCCCATCACCTCTCCCCAGGTCTCACTGCCAGGCCCCTGCTACCTCTCCCCGGGCCTGCACCTGCCTTCTCGGCTTTGCTGCCAGCCCCCTATCTGCATGCCTCCCCACCCACTTACTCCTTCCCAGCCCCTCACCTCAGCTGGTTGGCATCTCAGAGCTGCTCCCAGGCTTAGCTGCTCCCTCCCTGACCCATGTGAGCATGCGCCAGGCAGGCAGCCAGGAGATTTACAGTCTGCTCCATCCGGGCCCTAGCTTCCATTAAATGTGGCAGCCATGGCTCTGATATATAAAAGCATCCTTGGACTCGGATCATTAGGGATCTCCCCTGCTCTTATTGAAGTCGATTACAAAACTCCCATTGAGTTCAATGAGAGAGGGAGCAGTTTCTAAACCGTGCTTTATGAACATTAGCTTTTTAATCCCTCCCATGAGAGAAATATTATAAACAAAGCTGGTTGGGAATTCTTTTTCCCTATGAAAAAATATTGAATTTCGAGGGGGCGGTGTCCACTGAAAACCACACGTTTGGTGGAGGCAGGGAGTGTCCTTTGGCCAATGAAAATCCCGCCCCCCCCCCCCCCCCCAAAAAAACAAACCCTGGCATTTCCCAAGGAAATTTCTATGCCATTTCACATGGAAGGAACATTTATTAGCTCTGTTTTATGCAGAGATCTGCTGAGGCTCAGAACTCTAGTACCGGGGTCAGGGTCAAGGCAGGGTGGCCAATCTTGCGTTTTAGCTTCTATTGACATGAAGATCTAAAGTTTTTTGTTTTTACTGTTAGAGTAAACTTTTAACTGACATCACCAAAAATACCGTAAACAATATAGTAATATCACAAAAGTGTGTACTCACTCGCAGTATTCTGTACACTGGAATTATGCTGTTGTTTTAGCTGCACTTAATTGCCCATTCGAGTTCTTTGGACATGTGGAATAACAGAAATGATAAAGTCATGATGAGTGCAGTTTAATGGTATAAGAAGTTACTCTGAACAAAGACAATCAATGTCAAAATACACTGTTTTACTTCTACCCAATTTTATAGACATTTTCATTTATTTATGGATTTACTGACAGAGTTGGAATTGTGCTTATTTTTACTGACTGTCCATAAATTTACAGACAGTTGGCAGCCCTGGGGTCAAGGTCAGAACCAGATGAGGAGTTGGAGGTCTTTTGCTCCCAGTTCTGTGCTTAGGCCACTAGTAATTCTCCTTCAGCTTGCTGTGTTCAAATACCTCTTGAATAGCTTCAGTCTCGCTCTGAGTCTAGGAAGCTTGGTTCATTATTTATTGCAGCGAGTGCAAGGGACTAGGACAGAAGCCCCTCACAGCACCCGCCTCCTCTCCCTCATTTGATTTCATATTTAACCTGTGAATAACTCAATGAATATCTAAATCAGCAGTGAGAGAAATGCCCGGCTCACAAACACCCATTATTAATGCACAAACACCCCCTGAATCGTCAGTTTACTCTGACTCCATCTCTGGGAGTGAGTCCTGTTTGAATGTTAATGCCTCTAAGATGAAACCTAGCTGATTAAATTTTAGACTTGCAAATGGATTTGGTAAATAGACTTTAGGAAAGGCGGGACAGAGACTGCCTGCCTTGATAGCAGATATAGTAAAAAACAGCACTTTGTGATTAGGTGAGAGATTCACTCTTGGAAAATAGGAGTCTCAAGGGGCTGCTTTCTGGTGAGAAATCTTTTAAGTAAATAAATTTATGGCAGTTTTTCTTTTCCCAAACAGAAAAATCCCTCAGCAGCTTCTCTTGGGCTGTCTGAGGCCAACTTGATGGGAAATAAAAAGTGAGAGGCTAGCAACAGAGCTTAGCTTGACAGTTCCTGAAACATGTCCAGGCCAATTTGGGACCGGAGAGGTTTGGATGAGGTCGGTACAATCAGCCAACTGAACTTGTGTATGCAAGTCCATAGCCACTTCCTTTTATCTGGCCCACCTGTTGGAGTCATGGAGGAGAGAGGCACAGTCCCAGGGAGGAAATAGACAATGACATTTAGTGTTTCCCTTGCATCTTTAATTCCTAATGCCCTGGGTGGGAAGTACGGTCAGGTAATACGCAAAGCAAGAGGCTGGAGTTCAATTCCTGAGGCAGTTTGTGCTGTAGCCAGTCACTCTAATCCCACAGCATGGAGTCAGCCTACAGCAACAGAAGGAGCTTTTCTGTTACTGTTGGCCCACCGTGTTCCTGAGTGGCAGTAATGAGATTGACAGAAACATCTTTCTGGTGACCTAGCCACATCTATTCAGGGGGCTGAGGTCATCATAGCTGCACCACTTGGGATATGGATTTTAAGTATAGACCACACCTCAGTCTCTTTATGCCTCTCATCCCTGTTCATAAAAAGAAGATATCACCCTTCCATTTAGTCTTTAAGTGCTACAGGACCCCTTGTTTGTTTTGCTGAACTAGACTAACACGGCTGTCCCTTTGGAACTGTTCCATTGTCTGTCTTATCCACTAGGAGTGTAAATTGTCCGGGGCAGGGGCAGGGGCTGGGACTGCCTCTTACAATGGTCTGTGCTTAAAAATGTCAGCTGGCTGGGATCAGTTTCTGCACCCTGACTAGTTAGCTGGACCAATCTTCCTCCAACCCAGCTGCCGCCTCTTGGAGAGATGGTTTAACTACATTGACAGAAAAAACCCTCCTACTAATGTAGGAAGCAGCTACACTATGGTGCTACAGTGTCACAGCTGTGCGATTGTAACGTGGACGTTTCATGGGTGTATGTACAGAGGCTTGCAAAACAGGGTCTTAAATCAGTTTGGCGCCTTTTGTAACACAAATAATAATTCATGAAAGTTAATGAATTAGGCCTCCAACTTTCCTGGGGAAATGTGTATGTTTCATTATTCCCATTTCACATATGTAGAAGCTGAGGCACAGAGAAAGAGACTGGCCCAAGGTCACACAGAGTATCAGTGGCAAGCAGGCAATAGAATTCCTTCTCCTCAGTCCCTTTCCCTAACCACTACTGATGCTTTCTTTCTAATCCAAGAGCCATTTTTATTCCCACTCGGCTTTCAGGTTTATTTTATTTTTCACTGTGAAAAGAAAACCAGTTTGTGAAATACTTTTAAAAATGCAGATGTCAGGCACTGCACACCGACCTGTATGTATAATATATAGCGAGATTTTAATAACAGTGCTTGCATTAGTTCTTATCTGGAGCTGTATGAAATATTAAGAAGAAAGAGAGAAAAAAATAAGTGTTGAAGACAGAGTCTGGATTTTGCACATATTGAACCATTTATCTTTTGCTCCCCTGCTGAGCTCAACCACACATGGCTGCATCAACCCAAAACCTTGAGAGAAACGCAGCACTGGGAGGAAATGTCCTACAGTAAAGGGCTCCTCGGTAGCATGGAAATGGAGGAGTACTTTCCCTTGATCCATCTCTGCTCCTCATTCAGAGAAGTGCTCCAGGGAACAGTGGTTCTGCAGGCTGCTTGCCCTGCTGAATCAGCATGCAACTAATGCCCCACTCCTTCTCCCCATAGTGCTGTAGGATGCTCTGTTGTAGGGAGCAGGGAGGGTAACAAGCACTGGCTCCAATCTGTGGTCTGGAGGCCAAAAATAGCTCATGGGGCCTTTCAGAGTGGCCAGTGGCTCCCCTCCTGCTGGCTGCAGAAGGGAGTGTCTGGCTAAGGACCCAGGTAGAGTGAATTTCCATGGGGCCAAAAGACTGGTGCGGTTTCCTTGCTGCAGCCATGCGGATGTGTGTTCAGCTCTCTCCTTCACCCGTCCATAGCAGGGAACACAGCAAAGTGCTCCACATAGTCCATAGGGGGAGTCCCTACTGGAGCCAGAGGGAGGGGAACGCTGATCTTTCATCCCCCGGCTGCAGAGGGGAGCTGCTGCCTAGGGACCCAGGTGGAGTCCGTGAGGCAATAGGACACAGGCGGTTTCCCTGTTGCAGCCAGGGAGGTAGGAGATCAGTGAGGAAGCGGCCTCCTCCTCGCTGAACTCTATCTTGGCTGCACTGGGGGTGGGGGGCAGGAGCTGCTAGTAGAAACTGCTGACGCTTCAGGGTCGTAAAGAGGATATCTGTGACTCTTGAGCCAAAAAGAGTGGGAACTGCTGCCTTGAAGTGTGCTTTTACCTCTGTGTCCTTCCCAACGCAAGTATCCTAGAGTGGTGTTAGGCAACCCTGTACTGCAGAAAGCTGTGAGAATGAGACAGCGGGACCATGTTAGTCATAGTGACATGACCAAATTCCAATCCAATTCATGCTTGGTGCTGTTCCAGAGATTACAGCAGAGTTACTTGAGGGAAGAATCTGCCCCATTTTGTTTATATACATTCCTTCTGCAGTTCAGCTGGAATGAAGAAGGGCTGCTTCATCCCACCCCAGAGGTGGCTGCATTTTCGTGTCCTAGTACAGGCAGCTTCTGCTTTCCCCCTGTGATAGGATACACAGATTCTTTGGTGCTTGCTTGTCCCTTACAGTGGTCCTGTCAGCAAGACTCCCACCATCATGTTTAAAGAGGCCCAACTGAGCTAGATGGTGCCAATGACTTTTGGGGTTTAGAGCAGTGTCTCAGCTGAAAGGCCTTACAGAGTTTAGGTACGAGGATGCAGCTGAGGGTAATGAAAGGCCTTAAAAAGAGAGCTATGCAGGGAGTGTGAGGGTCAGCAAAGCTGACAGCATTTATGGCTGAAGCTGGATGCAGGGCACATGGTCTCTTTTAGAGGGTGAGGGATATAGAAGGTGCTCCCAGACCATCTCATGTTCTTGGAGGGCAGCACACCTGGAACCACAGATATTTGTCTGCAGCTATCTCTAATCCCTTAGTGCTTGTGTAACAGGTTACACTTGCAGAAGCTGGAGAGTTTCCAGTGCTGACCCATGGCTCAGGGCCTCCCGTCCATGCTAACACTTGAGCAGGCAGGCAGGAACAGTATCCATAGTGACAGGGGGGCCTGAGAGAATCAGCTGCCTGTGCATCTGTTCCACGTTGTCAGGAGTAGTGGGTGTCACGGCAGGGAAGCAGTCACTGTGTACTGCTAACCATTCGCCCATTCCCTTTTATTTGTGAACATTCTGGACCGGCTGTTGTAGAGGAGGAAACTGAGAGCAGCAGAATCTTTCTAGATTTCTAGCATCTATGAATTATGAACTGGCTCCTATATTTCTTACACACCAGAGCCCAGCAGTTCCTCTTGCTACAGAGCCTTTGTGTGGCTTTGAAACAAGCAAGGAGTCCTGTGGCACTTTTAAAGACCAACGAATTTATTTATTGCATGAGCTTTTGTGGGAAAAACTCCTTCTTCATCAAGCGCCTTAAAGATGGGGAACTGCAGAAGTGAAGAAACAGACCAGCGGAGCCAGATGGGTGCACAGAAGTCAACCGTTTAAAGCCACCCACATCCCTCGTGGCTTATGTCCCAGATCTTTAACTGCTGTAGGGTGCTACAAGATGATACATAGCATGTGTCCTTCCTGAGCCGCACACCCATTTTTCCCTGGTAGTTGGGCATCATTGTAGTTAGTAAACCTTCCTCATGCAGCAGCTGACAGCAAGAGAGACCCAAATGAAAGAGCAGCCCAATGGGCCTGGAGTCATCTGAAACTCCCTCATGCTAGAGCCATGTGGCTGATGGGGAGCTCCTTGGCTTTCTTTCTTTTTAGAGAACGAATTCTAATGTCAGAGTTTTATTATCGCGGCAGCTTGGTGTCCTGTTGGGGAGTTGGGATTAGTTAACATCAGTCAAGAATTATGCTTTCTATTTACCTGTCTGAAATTTCCATTACTTTTCTTGTTCTGTATATTGAAACATACATCATCTGTTCATTAAAGCATAATCTCCAAATTATACCGTCTCTGAGCAAACAAGGTTACACTGGCTGCTCACATTAGAATGAATCAATATCACACCCTGCCTGCTGCAGCTTCTTTAGAGAAACCAAAGCAAAATCCTCAATTGCTTGTCCAGTCCTGCCTCCATACACTGTGCCTGGGGCCGAGAGCTAGGTGTTAGTTTGGCAGGGCAAGGCAAGGATAAGCAACAAGGAGGTCTAAGGATCAATTTACCCCCCTGTAGACGGAATCAGAGTCTGGCCTGGCATGGGGAGCATTTGTAAAGCACTTTGGCCACCACAGAATAAAAGCACTGTTCTTTATCTGTGTTGCGCTAGTGCCTAGGGGCATTAGTAGAGCCCTGCGTGGATACAAATAAGTGGATCCATATCCGACTTGTGTCTGCAAAAAATGGTCCACGGATATCCGTGTTGTATCCGTGGATGTGGATATAATGCAGATATCTGCGGATATCCACATACTTGCAGGGCTCTAGCTCTGTGCAGATAAAAATATGTGGATCCGTATCCTATCTGCATCTGCAGGAAATGGTCTGCAGATATCTGTGTTGTATCTGCGGATGCAGATATAAGGCGGATATCTGCAGATATCCGCGGATTTGCAGGGCTCTAGGCATTAGTACTGTACCCCTGCAGTGTTTGAATCCAAGACATTGCATCATTGTAATAGCACCTGAGAAAGAAACTGATGAGAAAGTGACTCTAAATAAAGTAACGATGTCTATAGTTCCAGAATTGCACAGAGACCTATGTCTATGGAATCCCATCTTGTCTCATTTGGTGGCAGAGGATTTTCAAAAGGAGCACAGGTTCTCCTTGCATAGTTCTCTTTGCAGAATTGAGGCCTGTTTTCATAGACCCAGCTGAGAAGTACAAGAATCAAACAACTAGTGTACTGCAGTTTGTAAACTAGCTTTTAAACATTTATTCCATTTTTATAATTCAAGGGGTGATGTAGGTTGGGAAATAATTTTGACTTTTAAATACAGAACCAAATTCTGCTTTGATTTAGACCTGTTGAAGATTGTCAGTGGGGCTGTACTGAGAAGTTGGGGGCATGTCGTTGATGCAGTGTGTTTTGCAGGCAGGATCAACATTTGAGGGACTCTCCCTGGGTTAAAATCTAAATAGGTGGAATTGCTGATCTGAGACTAAAGCAGATTGAAGATACTTGAACCAGTATTTTAGGACCAATTTTTTGAGGAAAACTTTTTGGTGTTTTCTACCAGCTCCATGAGCTGTAATTGCTCAGGGTTTTTCAAAATGTTGAACTTGATAAATTACCATGAAAACATTAAGAATTGTTTTGTGTAAAATGTTCCATCTTTTTCTTACTAGATCAGTCTGAGATTCCTTTTATTCCCCTAGATTGGAAGCCTTAACTTCAATGTAACTGACTTAAAGAAAGACAAAAAATTGTTATTGTAAATTGTTTGACTGATGGGTTTTTGCTGACTGGGGAAAAAATGTCAGCAACCCCATCAACCCCACCTTGTAAATTCACTCTTTGCCCCACTGTAATTAGTAGCGCATAATGAATGAGCGATGTGAGCTGAATTTCACCTTGCTAGTTTACAAGATGTGAAGAACTGAAATCTAATAAGAATACTGGTGAACTTTTGGTGGATTCGGATGGAAAAAATCAAAGTTCGGCATCAAAATGGGAAGTGGGATTTTCCCTGTTCCCCCTGCCTGCCCACAAAACTATGAGTCTTAGATGGAACAGAGATATGAGTTTCAAGAGCCCACCTCCTTGGGAACACAGAGGTTATCTGTGCCAGTGACTACAACACTATATTAGAAGGCATGTATTACATACATTTGAAATATCATATTTATTAAATAATTAAACCAATGTTTATTATACTCTGAAATTAGACGCTTGCCTGGATAATTAAAATAGCTTTTGGCATGTTAACTGCTGCTATCACCAAGTGTAAGCCAAGCCCCACTCGAGTCCATGAAAAGATCTCTATTAATATCAATGGGCTTGGATTGGGTATCCCGTAACCGCTGTTAACAAAAACAAACTGAGTCCTGTGACACTTTTAAAGACTAATAAATTTATCGATTACATGAGCTTTCATGGGAGAAAAATCCCACTTCAGCAGATGCTATAAATAATGATATAAACAAATTTGTTAGTCTTTAAAAGTACCACAGGACTCCTTGTTTGTTTTGCGGAACTAGACTAACATGTTACCCCTTTGGACTCTGTTAAACAGGTGCTTAAAAAGAGGTGGACTTAAAGAATGACATCAGTGGGAAACAGAGTGGGGCGTTGTCCCCAGTGAACTCTCTTCCTTGAAAGGATATCAATTTTAAAAAATTCTTAAAAGAAATGAATCAAGTAAACTTTAGTGTAAAAAAAAAAAAAGGTATTTCCCTTCTGCAGTGTGTCATGTTACTGGACCCTCAGGTTTTTAGCCTGGTGTTACATTCCTTTCAATGGGGGAACATTCACCATCCTGCATTTGTCTTCCACTAAATGCTGTTCACTTGTATTTAAAATCTGCACAGCGGTGTGTGAGACATGGCATGCATAATAAATATGATGGAGCTGTCCGGCTTCTATTGAAATAGAAACAGGTGATAGGGCTCGGTGTGTTGCACACGGTGTATTGTTCTCCAGCAGAAGCATGGTAGACATTATCATTGAGAGACATTACTGCAGTACCTGGACCACTATCCTCTTGGGTGCAGTAGCTGCTTTTGATTTGACAGTATTCATGGGAAAGTATTTTAAATAATACATGACGTTTCTGTGCAGTTCAAGACTTGTGCTAGTTTAACAGCATTGGCGATGTGTTGTCATTTGATAAACATGCTTGTTATATATTATGTATATCATATCTTGATGCCAGATTCCCAGGTAGTTTTTTCTGGTCATACAGCTGGGCCGTTTGCTCTGCAAGTGGATTAGGCTATGTTAGCATCTTCTCTGTAAAGTGCAGTCTCATCTCTCTGTGCTGCCTGTGCTTGAACTGATGCTGAAGTGTAATGGAAAGGAGATTCTGATCACTACATCTAATTACAGAGAAGGGCAAATCAATACAAAAGATTTTAAGAGTGGATTAAATATTATAGATTCTCCTCTCCCATTTGCTGGCACAGCCTCTTAGCTTCAAAGGAGTTTCATTGGAATAAGTGAGAGAAGGATTTGGCCCTATCTACATTAAGCAGAACATAACTACCAGCAGGAAGAGGAAATGGCCATCTAGACAGTCTGATGAGTTTGAGGCAGGACTTGCCATGTGGCATTTGAATGCATGAGAAAGGCAGGAGACTTCCAAAGCTGTTGTTAAGTTCTGTTTTGTTTCATTGTTAAATTAACCCCCTTAAACAATAGCCCTCGCTGTAGTACTTTGGGAACCTCCTGCCTATCCCAGGCAGTCAGCTTTTAATCTCAAGCCACCTCACCACACTGGTGCTCTTACGGGAAACCATCAGTAAAACAACTGCTCCCACAGAGTAGATAGTAGTCCACTGGTGGATGTGACAGACTTCTCAGAGGTAGGGCACCAAGCCCACTCTCATGTTTTAAAAATGGCAGTCCCTTGCCACACACTCAAAAATTGAGGCACCGAGAATCACTGGTCACTTCTAAAAGTCTCGGCTGGAGCTTCCTCTGGTTCTTTCCAGTAAGCTTTGTCTTTCTGTGTCTGTAAGTCCCTCAGGGCAGGGACTTCTGGGGATGCTGCACTGCAGAGCTCATGTTGTCAGTCCTTATCAAGTATGTACCAAATGGAAACCTGGAGATGTTGGAATGGTGACAGGAAATCCACATGAGGCACACAGCTGTGCACTGAGGGGAAGAATCCTTGTCTTTCAGCAGGCTACCATGACCATTACTGTACAGCTTCAGCCTTGGGCAGATGGAAGAAAAAGACTTGATGGAAAGAGAAATAAATGAGTATGACTGTTTCAAAGGCTATATGTACCTTTTACATGCATTTTGCTAGGTGCAGTCAAAGGGCTTTGGCTTTACAGGTAGAAATTGGCACTAAACTTTAATATTGAGGCACATAGGCTCAGACCATAGACCATTATTCTGTCTGCAACAGTGGCTGGTATGTGATGTACAGAGGAAAGTGAACCCCCTAAATAATGCATCTGGACAGTTGTTGCATGTGGGGATGGAGGGTGGGGAATTTCTTCCTGATTTTTATGGGAATTATTTTGTAGCCTGAAGCATGAAATCCAATTATCCTTATCTCAGTGGGCATGACCACTGGGCAAATGGCATCAGTTGCACAAATGTTCTCCCAGGGCCCAAATAGTATCTACTGCCTCACACACAAACCTCAACACTTTCTATTCCAAGTGCTAGGTGCATGCTCTGATCTGCCTTCTCTAATACAGAAACAGAGTAGAATGGACATTAAAAAACAAAACACAGCCTTCTCAAAATGAAACACTGTGCTGCACACACAGTTCTTCCCCTGGAGAGGGGATGAGAGAAAGATCAAACCGCATGTGCCTAGAAGAGGACAATTTATTTTAATCAAACTTTTTTGTTTTCTGGCAAAAAATACAGTTTAGGGGTGATGTCAAAGCATGTGGTGAATTCAGACTGATTTCACTGAATAGTTTCATTTGAATCTTTACACATTCAGAATTCCTGCCAAATGGTTTATTTTGAAATTATCAGATGACATATTTCAACTTTTTGATTGAAAACATTTTGTTTGAAAATTTCCATCAATTGTATTTTAAAAAAATCTAAAAATATGTTAAAATGCCCAAAATCAAAATGAAAAAATTTAGTTGGAGCCAAAATGGCAAAACATTTCATTTTCAGTTCTATGAGAAGAAATTATTTTGTAATGATTTTTTTTTAATTACCAGCAAACTGTAAGATCTGTTATTTGCACAGTACTGTATATGGCAGATGTTCATCACATTGCTTAATATACCATTTGTAGGTGGTCAGATACTAAGATGATGAAGTCAGGATAGGAACCTGTATAGTGTAATATAGTAGAGTACATGCTACAATTTCATGTTCCCTCACCTTGCATGTGTATTCCAGATCTTTCTGCTCCTGGGGCGGAAGAAGCCAGAGGGGGGAGGGAAGCAATGCCAAAATTAATGGAAAAAAAGACTAAAAAACTTTTTATTTTATTTTCAGTGGACAGCAGCAAATATTTTCTAGATCAGCCCCTGAACATTCAGGTCTTTCATATAGTCTCCCTTCCTTCACGTGACAGATGGGGTCTTTTGATTCTCTTTTGTGAAACCATTAATTAAACTTCCAATTCCGCCTTAAATAAAAAGGTTGTCAAGCAAAAACAGGTCTGGTTCTTGTCTGCATGGGTACCTCTCATGCTACCACCCATGCCCTGTCTGTCATCATTCAGCCCATCTGTTTGTTACGGAGGACCAGGAATGGAACAGCAGTTGTATGTTCCGCAGGTTGGGACTGAGGTGCCTTGGAAGAGATGTGACGGGAGGCTTAGATCTTGGCTAGGAGGCTTGGGATGTAAATGGAGTGTTGCAGGGTGTGACCAGATGGAAGTGCCTTGGTAGAGCTATGTGTAGGGGTTGCTGGTTATATAAGCATCACTAAGCACATCGAAGGACCCCAAGTCTTTCCAGCATGCCAAAGGATTTGCAGTTGAAAGCTCCAATGCTTTTTTTCTCCTTCTGCTTTTCTGAGTGACTGGTTGACAAAACTGGTTGACAGAATCAGTCTGTGGAAGAAGGAGGCATTTCTGATCCTGCTGTCATTTCCCCAAATGCTCCTTATGCATTTTCTCTCCTCATTACATGCAACATGTCAACTTCTCACCTGCAACAGTCCAGCTCCACATCTGAATACAAACCTCCCCCCTAGGGATTCAGGCTTCCAACAGTAGCGGCTTAGTGGCAGGGCCCTAGCATCACGCACAGAGCATGCACCTGGTGCAGACACACTACTGGCTTTGCAAAGATTCCTGGGTCTGCCTCTTGATTCCTGCCCGAGCCGAAGTGATTAGCTGTAAGCCAGCTAAGAGTGCTCCCATTGAAAGCATCTACTCTGAGTCTTAGCAACCTGGGATCAACAACAGCTCTGCCTCCCCCCCTCACTCACCTACTGCTGAGCCTGAATTTCATTTCTCTTCCTAACCTAACCACAAGCATGCTGGCTTGCTCAGCACTGGAGGGCCTGAGCCAACCTTTTGTTTCCTAGTCTGTAATGTTTTTTAAAAGTGGGAGTTAATGTAGCTCTCCTAGAAGTGACCAGACAGGTAGTACGGGCCTGAATTAGGTACCTCACAAGCTCCCCACCTCTCCAGCTTTGGCAATGTTTCTCAATCCTCCCCTGATATTCCAGTTCTGCATTACCACTCCCACCCTTTAGCTTTGCCAGTACTCCTCCATCCTGACCACTGGTCTCCCATATTCCAGGCAGCGATCTCCCAAAGTGCTCACACACAGACTAGACCAAGACCCAGCAAGCTCCCTTTCATTTGGTGACTTCACTCAGCATTTGCGCTCAAGTCTCTAGAGATGACAGGCTAGGGTGCTGACCCTACTCTGCTGTTTTGTCCTCCAAATTCCCCTTCTCCTCTCTTAGCCAGGACAGACTGTGGACTCATGTGAGCACTCTGTAGTGCATGTGCAGAAACCCGCTGTCCTCAGCAAACCCAGCCTGGATGTGCCTCCATCTCAGTTTTCTGGTCCTCCCATTCTGCTTTTCCTCTGTCACACCATTCTGAGGAGCTGAGACTTTCCTTTTGGGCTTTGGGAAGGGCGGCTGTACTGCTTCACCTTTAACAGGAGGAGAAGGAGCAATTAGCAGTCTGATAGCAAGATTAATAGTAGAGGCTCATAATTAACTCACTATGCATGTAAGCAGCTATTGTCTCCACTTTATCCTGGATAGATTGATATTCTAGTGTGACTCATTATAGAGAAGGGACCTATTTTGCCTGCAGAGCACAGTCACCAGAATGGAAATTGCAATTAGAGTTGACTGTGTCTCTGCCAAAAGACTTTAGAGGAGAATGAGTTAGGGTGGGGCAGGCGCCTATCACCATTTGGGCAGCCTGCCAGGGTGGGCTGGCTTCTATTCACTTTTCCCACTGCGGGAAGTTGTTAAAACAGAGTGGAGTGGTCAGGTTTTTGCAGGACTCTGTCTGAAAGCTGCAAGAAACTATTTCTGGTCAGGTGTACTTGGCACCTTGTGCTGTAGGCAGAAGATTTTTCTTGAGAATGGGGGTGCACCTGGAGCAGAATGAGAAATGAATCAGTAAATTAGACTGAGAACAACCCAACATATGAGAAACCCTACCATCACAAACCAACATGCCCATCTCCGGTGCTCAGATTTGTTGTTGTAGGGTTTTTCATGAGTCCTGGAATGAATATGCTTTGATGAAAGAAAGGCCTGTCAGGCTCCAGCTGGTAACAAATCAGGTGTTTCATATTGCAGGCTGTTGTGAGACATCTCAAACCTAGAAACCCTAAAATTAGGCTGGGACCATTTGGGAAACCTAAAACCTAAAATAGAGGATACCTGATTTTATAGTTCTAAGACTAGCTGTGCTGTCTTCTTCCTGTCTCTCTGAGTGCATCTATTCATATGTTTGGCCTACAGCCTCTATTTCTCTTCAGGTGGAGTTCCACAATTCTCCCACTCTTAGACCAGGCTCTAGGCTATAAAACCATGGACAGACAGCAGGTCCAGCTGTGTTCAGCACCAGTGGCTCCTTGCATCGGGCATCTGCAACGAGGTGTGTATACAAAGACACACAGCTTTTTTCCTGCCAAAATACAGTTTATTTGCCAACAGGAGGAACAAAACATAAGAGAAGGAATTTACAAGTTTGACAGTGATCTCGGTATACTCAGGGACAGGACATTAGGAGTGTAGCTAATGTCATGTGGTATTCCTGCACTGCAGATATGATTAGTAAAGCTGATGGTTAAGTTATGTCACTTCAATACTGAGCGTTGTGGGTTCAAGAATATCCTTGTAAGCCTGGACACAAGACCAAGGCTTTGAAACACAAATTACTTGGCTGCTATGGATCCTGAATGACATATTAGCCATATCAAATCTCTCTTTCTCTAAGACAATCTGTCATGCTGAATGAGTTACATTTCACTTGGATAAAGGCAAAACAAAAACAAAAACACTATTAGAAGAATTTGTGCCATAATGCATATCTACTTCTATGCAACAAAAGGCTGCTACTGTGTGGACTACCAGATGACAAAATACATTTAATAACATATATGGTGAATAATCCGTATAGACTCTTTAGAAAGGAGTAATACAATATCATGTAAATGGATTCATCTCTGAAAAATACAGTCAGTTCAAGAAGAAGTACAGCATACAGCAATCAATGCAATAATTATAAGAAAAGAAGTGACGAAGATCCCTTTTAAACTGCAGAAGGAATATTACGTACAGTACAGATCCAAGTAGAATGTAATTTATCACCCAAGATAAGATTTGACCAGAACACTGGGGTTAATATTACTTTACTTAGAAAAAGCATAGTAGGGTTTTTAAAGACTTTATGTGCACAGGATTAGAACTGAGTGAATTATTCATAATTCTTTTGTTTGCAGTGTTTCATCACTGCTTCCATGAAGTGATTGTGATTGTGCCCCATTCATTTGTTGTTTTAAATCATCCGCTGAATAATCCTGCTAGAGATTCTTCATCTGTGGCTCGTCTGTGAGCAATTCATTGCCAGTGGTCAACATTCAAGCAGTAGTTTTGACTGGACATGTAGGCCATATTGAGCTTAAGTCTGTTCACCGATTGATTGAAGGTGAGTCCTAGCTTCCTTTTTCAGTGTATACCACTCATGATTTTGAATTCAAATTAGTTGCCTATGGGCGTTCGTTATCTTTTCCTGCTTTGAAGAACATTCCTGTCAGTGAACTTGTTTGCTGGAATATTTTTGCATGGGAGCCAAACTCAGGAAAAATGAATTTCTTTAATGATTTGAGTGAATGTTTGCAGAAAACGTTTTGAGGTCTTCGCCTCCCTGTAGTGAGAACCTTAATTTCATGTCTCATCTGAAAGATAACACTTCTGGTAGCACAGCAGGGAGCCTGTGTTGCCAAATTGCTTGATTTCATTCGGAATCTCAGAATATTTGGTAAAGCAAACAAGGAGTCTGGTGGCACTTTTTAAGACTAACAAATTTATTTATTTCATGAGCTTTTGTGGGAGAGAATCCTGCTTCGTCAGATGCTTGGTGTGTTTTTTAAAGCCCCAGCACATAGTGTCAGGTGGCTGGAAGAGAATCTCCATTTTCTTTTTTCAGAAAGTCAGTTTCTACAACTCCTTGGCAGAGAAAAGTTTGAAAACATAAACCAAGTGTGAGCTAAAGGCAAGTGGAAAAGAACCCAGATATATTGTTTTTTTTCTTTAAAACAAAACCCTCATGATTTTTGAGCCAATGTTCAGCATTTTTTCCAGTCAAATCTGTAAGTGTTGAATGGGTCGGTGTGACGATATTGCACCATTGCCTCCAGAGTTAGTTCAGGACTGATTCAGATAAAAAACCAAGGAGTCGTGTGGCACTTGAAGACTAACAGATTTATTTTTTGCATGAGCTTTCGTGGGAGAAAATCCCACTTCGTCAGATGCTTCAAAGCATCTGACGAAGTAGGATCTTCTCCCATGAAAGCTCATGCGAAAAATAAATCTGTTAATCTTAAAGTGCCACACAACTCCTTGATTTTTTTGCTGGAGTAGACTAACACAGCTATCCCTGTGGAAATTGATCAGATAAAAAAACTCAGCCTGGTCTGTTTCCATCAGTGCTTCTTGCAGGAGGTCCTGCCCCATCAAAGATGAGAACTATCTTAGTAAGCTTAAATTATGAGACTTAGTGTGCAGTGTCTCCCTGTTTGCTGGCTATTCTTTTGCTCTCACTTGACAAGCAGCGGGTTTAAGCAGAATGGGGGGGGATAACTAGAGAAAACATGCAAATAATTGCAGCCGCCTAGTACATGCACCACCATTACTGAGTTGGCTGATGTGAGTGAATGTAATGGGGATGACCTCTTGTACTCTGCAAAATGCTGCTCCAGCAAAGTCTGCGGGTTTGGCACATCAAGACACCTGTAAAACATCCATTAAATATAATGACAGTGGAGTGATAGCAAAATAAAGTCAAAATTACTGTTCATTATTCCTTTGCTCACATGGCCTCACTGATGGGGTAATAAACTGACTATAGAATCTTAAAGCTCAGGAAATGACACCTGTGAACACCTGAGCCAGCCATGGGATGTCAGCCAAGAGTCATTACCTGAGATTGATGGACGTGATACTTGTCTAGAAGAAAAGGCTCTTCAGTTTGAGCAGCAGAGTCTCTGATCTTTAGTTTTCTGCTCTGCCAGAGCTTCCTAATCTTCACTGACCCTTGTAATGCTTCATGTAGGGAATGCAGCTGGCTTTGCATTTTTTAGTGCTTGCAAACAGCTGATCTGTGCTCCAGTCACAGACCTATAATGGGGCTGGGGCCAGCTGAACAGCCGTGGCTAAATTCCTACCAGGACAGAGAGGCCATATGTGGCACATGGTGTGCATGTCTGAGTGACACCTGTTTGCACAATTCCCTTAGAGAGAGGTGGGAGGAAGTAAGCAGCAGCTCTGCATCTGGTTGGGTTGGCGGAGGGCAGAAGCAGAGCAGAGAGAGGCTAATCTGTATCAGAGACTGTGCATTGTGCAGCAAGCAGGACCTCACTTGGGCAACAAATCAGGCATTAGGATATCTATTGGAAAGAGCCAGCTTTGTCAGACATTTGCCAAGGCTTGTTTGAAAACAGTTCCCTGTATTCCAAGAGCACCCAGAATGCCAGCTGATTTGGAGGGACAGTCATGACCAAGGTGACAATGAAGAGGTTTGGCTTCTGCTGCCTGGGAACCATATGTCTGGCCTGACCTTTGGAATGACTTGAAGTCAACATGATCACTTAAAAAATCATCTCGTGTTTCACACAAGACCATAACAGAGGGCTGAGTTTTAGGCCCTGATTCAGTGAAATACACCCTTGCCTTACTTTTAGCACTTGCTTAATTCTATCCCTCCTTAGCAAAGCATTCAAGTATGTGCTGGCTGTAGTGCTTTGCTGAACTGGGGGCTGGATGATTCCAACACAGCAGCTTGTTGATTGCTTTGCTATGAATCATTAGCAGACCTCACAGGCTGAATGGAGAAGTGTCTCTGTTGCAAAAGCCTTTGCAGGAATAGTGTTATTATGCTTCAAGCTTTTTGACACTGTGCTGGGATCTGAGCTGCTTTGAAGAACGGTAGGGTTTGCATCAAAAAATCTTAGAAGATTTTGGTCCACAGACTTGGGAAAGGAATGATTTTTTATTTAGTTCAGTTTGTCACTTGAATTTTGGGGTCTGAAAATGTTCAGGTTAGAAAAACGTCCTTTGTGTGTGTTTCAGTCTCCTCCCCATTCTCCTTTTTCTCTTTTGTCACTGAAAAGGAAAGGGGTGTGTGACAGGCTGCTCCCCAGGTCCACTCCGGTATGCCACCAGGACCCTCCCAATTCTTACTCCTGAACTCCAATTTTCTCCACTTTGCCAAGTGACCACTCACTCCTGAGTCAGTCCACCACAGCATCTGGTGTGCAGTTGGTCCCAAGCAGTGGGTGTATGCCCTCTGGCCACTAGAGGATGGTACCCCAGCAAGCACCCCAGCTCCAGACACCACCGCGGGAGCCACTGTCTACAGAGACTGGGACCCACTTCCAATTATCCATTTAAGAAAGAAATAGATTGTGCTCAGTCTTCCTCACTCACACCCTCTAAATATCACACAGCTGTAGACAAAACAACTACTAGTTTATTGATTAGATTATAATTCAAAGTGAGAATATGGCCAATCAAGGCAGAATCACAATATAAATGAGTCAGGAGAGACCACAAGGAAATAAAAGGTAAAACACACATACTATCCTAATATCTCTACCTAAACTGATGTCATAGTCCAAGTTTATGCTCAAGATGTTTGGCTGCCAGATGTTTGTACAACCAGTCTCTGCCTGAGGCCAGGCAGGGCTCAGATCTTGCTTAGAGTTGTTTCAAGATGGAGATTCTGAGGCCAACAGCCTCAAATCCCTCCAAGTGTCTCCCTTTGTTTTCACTCCCCCTCACACCTCCCCTTTTGGGCAGAGATGATACCTTTGTCTGGTTTGAGCTACCTCAATTAGCATAACTTTGACTATGTCTTCAGTGGCAAATTAACCCAGACTAAGGAGGCTTAGTCCGGGCTAATTTAGCCCCTGGCTACATTAGACTTCCCCAGTCCGAACTAAGAAATTTCTCAGTTCGGACTAAGGAGAGCTTAGTTCAAACTTGTAAGTACCAGGGTTAGTCCAAACTTATGAGCTTAATTCAAACTTTAGTTTGAACTAGGTATGGGCAAGACCCAGGCTAACACTTAGTTCAAACTAAAAAAGTTCAAACTAAGCTGGTCAGTTCAAACTAACTGCATGTTTTAGTTCAAAGTAAGTGTGAGTTTGAACTAACACGCAGTTAGTTCAAACTAACTGGCTCGTGATTAGTTTGCATTAACCCACAGTTAGTTCGAACTAAGCTCAAATTTCTTAGTTTGGACTAGCAAGTCCGAACTAGATTTGCGAGATGTAGACATAGTTTTTGTTGCCTTCTCCGGGTACTTGCTTGCTTGCTCTCAGCTTTGGTTGTTTACATATGGCTGGAAGAGAGTTCTGTCTGTCTCCCACCCTCTGAGCCATGTTACACATCTGTACACATGCCTGAGGCTGCTAGAAACTTATCATTATGGTAATCATGTAGAATAGGTTATGAGCATCCATAAAGAAATGTTGCATGGTGTAATTGGTAACATATCATACAATCACAACATACAAGTTAACAGGAAAATCATATAGATCATAACCTAGGGTGCATGGATGTGCATCCTGTGACAGGGTGGAAATGCAAACCCTAAGAATCCCATACATGACTCCCTTGGAAATGCGCCCTAATGAGGGCCTGGGGTACCAAGAGATGAGATTAGTACATAGATGACAGAACTGATTTCCATAAGGATTCCTAATTCTGAAAGAATGGGAAGGATGATCGTCCTGCTCAAGAATCAACCTTTCTCCCCGCCAATGAACAACCAAAAACCCTTTCTTCCACTCAGGAAAGAACTTCCCATTCCAAGATACACAAAGAGGAGTCAATTGGTCCCCAGGGGGCTGAGAGTGAATGCCTGGAGCACTGATCTGTGAGCAGCAGGGGGCATGTGCCTAGATAAGAGAGGCAGTAGGACCAATACAAAGCAAATGACTGAATTACACAGTACTACTGCCTGGTTACAAATGATGCCATTTGAGTAATCCTTGTACTCTGAGCAGACTTGCTGTGATCTCCTCAGAAACTCCAGAGATAATCAAACCTTTTGGGCTCATATCATAAACACACATAATTAGACAGATATGATTACCATGTGGGTTGGCATGGTCATTAAAACTCACACAGGGGCATTGCTGTGAGGAGAAAGGGGAAGAGCTGGTTGCAAACCTTGCAAGCATTGGATCTGCAACACAGTTAGCTTCATGGGGTGAATGAGCAAACCTGATTGATCTTCCTCCCTACAAGAGGTTTCCTGAAGGAATGATTTGCAGGGGACACAGTTCTGTGGTGGGTGCCTGTGTTTGCGTGATTGTGATTCTGGTCAGTCTAATGACCGTTCCCCACCCTACCCTGAAGGGGAATTCAGATTACGTGCAGAAGTGATGCCATTTGCTGACATCTTCGGCTTATGGAACTCTCTCACCTCTACGCTTTCAGCATGCTACCTGCTGACAGTGTACTGGGAAAGACACAAATAGAGACAACCTATGCTCTGAAGAACTTTATCTTTCACTTGGATGATAGTACCTGTCATGCTGTGCATCCAGCTGCTCAAGGGTGCAGTTTGGTAACTGACCAGGTATCATCACGGAAGAGAGTTGGACTAGGAGTTCCAACCAATCCCTGCTCATCTGAAAAATGCTCTGGTGTCTTTAACATCTCTGCAGAATGGACCATCACCTTACGTGTACATCCCCTGTTCTTCACCATAGCACCTGAACTTCATTTGAAAGGTCTCACCCAAAAGAGCTGCTGCCATTCAATATATCTATATGGGAAGGGTTAGTTGATTTTGCTGCGGTTTTGGCTTGTGAGTTTGGCTTTGTCAGGCTATTAAACAATTTATATTGGCCTTCTTTCCTGGGAACAGTCTTCGCCATTTACTACATAGCACGGTAGGTCCTAGACACTGACAGAGATCAAAGCCCCATGTACTAGGGACTGCATAGCCCCGTAGTAAGAGAGAGACCCTACCCCAGAAAGCTGACAATTTAAACAGACCAGACATAGGAAGGATCAGTTATCACTACTGCATAGACTTGAAACTGAGACATTCGGTAATTTGCCCTTGGGTCACATAGGGAAATAGCACCTGTGGAAGGATTTGAAGTCAGGTCTTCTGAGTCCCAGGCCAGCATTTTAACTGACTGTTCTTCCTCCTATTTGGGCATGAATATTACCAGTCTGGCCCTGACATGCAGATGTGGCTCATCAGTGCTTTGGATGGATTTATTTTACTTGGGAGCCAGTTCATAACTGCTTTTTTTCCATGTGAGTAATATAGAAGGGGAAAGATTTCAGACTCCTCTCTGTATCTGCCCCATAGCCCTGAGATCCCTCAGTGAAAGAGGCACCATTGGAAATGATCCAGGGCACGCAGCACGCGGAGACAAGCATGCAGCAGGATGTTCATTTGGGAGGAGACCCAGAGCTGATCCACAGATGTTTATTTACATGAGTAATGGTTCCAGCATGGGCTGGTGGGATGCCAGACTGGCATGCATTCTTCTGAGCCTCTAGGTCTTTGCTTCTCCATCTTCTGACTGCCTTGTGTTGCCTCCTAACAGACAGCAAAGGCGCGGGCATATGGTAATGCATATTTAACTGATATTTACATTCAACATTGTCTCTGTGTAGCTCTGTTTTCCTTTGCAAACACTTTAATTCCTCCAGGCTTCTGACTGCTGCAGTTTAGGAATTCCCAGGAGAGAACATGATGAAGGGAGTCAGGCATGATTGGCACATGCCAGCTGAAGACTCCCAGACACAGAAAGCAAGGCCGCATTTAGTAAGTTCCACACGGTCCCAGTCAGTTACCTAGCATGCAGATGTCTACCTAGCAGCTTCCTTAATTAGACAGAAGGGCCCTTCATTAATTATGGATGGTTTCATTCATAATTAATATGCAGAGGATGGCTACCATCTGCATGGTGCACTGGCAGCCTCTGCTGACAGGTGGCAGAAGGCATTGCAGAGGGCTACAGGGCAGGGCAGAGCTTTTTTGGGATGAGCAGAACACGTAGGAAGAGAGCACATATCTCCTCTGTGTTCTCCCTGGTTCCAACCAGTGCAACATCTCACTGATTATCCTTTCCGGGCCTGTAGCTCTAGGCACATCCTCTCCCACCTGTTTCTATCAGAGGAACATAGGAACCATAATAGGTCCCAGAAGATGTCACCTAATCCAGTATCTTGTCTTCAGTGGTGGCCAATACCAGCTAAGTAAGAGGAAGGTGCAAGAAATTCCTTAATGGACAATTGTGAAACAAATTGAATAGAGGGGAAGTTTTTTCATATCCCTTGTCATTTTGAAGTTGATTTATGCCCTAAAGCCTGAGGGTTTGAGTGACTCCTAAAAGAAAAAATATATTTTAATCCTATGGGATGTAACTGCGGGTATCCTCACTACCCAGATAAATGCCTAATGCTTTCTGTGAATCTGCCAAGGCTCTTGGCCTAATTGCAATCTCATGGGCTAACTATGTATCATGTAATTTTTTTTTCAAAATTCGTTTTTATTTTAAAGAGTGTTTATTTTCAATGTCCTTGTTTCATTCTTGTTCTTGTAATATGGGATGTGGTAAAATGGAATATTTGGTTGACCTTCCCTGCACCATTTAAAATTCAGGTTGTTTGCTTGTGCCCAGTTTACCAAGCATCCAGATTACCGTGTATCAGTTACCTGCCCTCTTCATTAGTTACCTCTCCTCAGGTTGTGTCATCTGCAAACTTTATTGGTGATGAGTTATGCTTTCCCTTCAGGTCATTAATAAAATATTAAATAGTGTAGGACCAAGTTAGTTTGACAGAATCTGTTTCCATAAATCCATGTTGATTGGCATTAATTATGTTATGCCCCTTTAATTCTTCTGTCTTCCCTTGCTCTTATGACAGGAAGGATCTCAGATAAGATCACTTGGACATTCTTCTTTTTCAGTATGCTTCCAAGTTCCCTAATGTAGTCTACTATCTGCAAGAGGTCCTGCAACAGTGTCATTAGTACCATTATGAACCATCACCAATGTATCCCTCTCTGTTGACTTCAGACGCCTTTCCAATCTCAGAGTGACATCTTGTGTCTTGCTTTTGAGAAAGTAGCACATTGTCCTGTTTTCTGCCTGTCCCTTGCAGAATGTTATTTTGTTCGTCTGAGTACTGAATCCTCAACAATGATTGTCTGTCTTCCTTGGATGGTTGGAGAATTCCCTGTGGGCAAGCTTGATTTTCTTATAGGTTGAGTTGTCCTGCCATCCACAGGCAAATCCCATATATCTCTCCATTCCCTTGAGCCATCTTGAGATATCTTCCACAGTTTACATATTGAGGATGTGGCATCCACTGGCAACTTCCAGCTGTGAGGACTTCATCCCCATTCTCCTCTGTCTGATGGACAGAGTTGTTTTGTCTCCAGCTGTACAGAATGCTGCTGTTACTTCCTGACTATAGTGGTTACCAATTGCCCTGCCTTCTTTCAAACTTCCTCTCTCTCGGACTCCTTGGTGGCCAGCTGCTTTCTTCCTTGGACTTGGGAGACTGTTTTCCAAGCCTAACTGATTAGCATTGCAACAGCTTTTCTGATCCTCAGTATTGTCTCTACTTGTTTCTCAAAAATTCTCTGCAGCACAGCGAACTTGCACTTAGTGTGTAGGAAGTCCCTTCTGGGTTCAGACCGGACAGAAAACATGGCACATTCATTGCAGTTTGTCACCACCACTGTTACATCTCTGGCCATCTGGATCTCACATATAGTGCTGCTAAACAGGAAAGAAAAGCCGCTCACACTCTGTCAGCTCCCTCCTAAAATCTCCAGTTACCTTCCCGTGTTTGCAGCTCTTGAGTTTGCATAGTAAGTGACTATTTATACCAAGTCCCCCTGCTTAGCTCCCCTCAGCTCCTCCTCTCATCACTGGGAAGCGATTAACCACTCACAGACTTCAAACAGTGGAGCTGATCAAAGCACCAAGAGGTAGAGCCTCCCGGCCTTTATGTTACGTTATGTTATATCTCTTTTTTATGATTCCTCTCTAAACCAAACAGTTCCAAACTTTTCAATCTCAATTCCTACAGAAACCTCTTCATGCCTTTAATCATTTTTATTTCCTTTTTATTTCAGCTATCTCTTTGTAGAGGCAGGGTGAACAGCGCTGAATACACTATGTCAGATGAGGGCAAGCCATTGATTTATTTACCACATGGCACTGTAATATTTTCATTATTGTTTTCCATCCTGTTCTTTACACATTCTAACATTCTGTGGGATTTCACTGACTTTGCTGGGCCAGTGGTTGTTTCCAGTGAGATGTCTGTAGTGATGCTCAGGTCTTTTACTGGAGTGCCTACAGGTGATTTAGAACCCGGTGTTGTGTGAGAGTAGATCAAATTAGTCCATCAGATATGTGATACCTCGTCAGCAGCAGGAATTATTTGCCTCTTGGCTGGCCATTCAGTTTGCTTGGTTAGGTCCCTAGTCTTTATTATGTTAAATAATCTTAAAAAACCCAATGAATGTCTTGTGGCACCTTAAACACTAGCAAATTTCTTTGGACACAAGCTTTTCTGGGATGCAACCCACTTCTCCAGACGCAAGAAGTGGAAACTACAGTTAGGAGGTATATATACACGTGCCAGGATGAGAAATGTGATAATGAGGAGGGCAAATACTAACAAAGTCAATTCAGTTAATGAAGATAAGTCCCATTTACAACAGTTTGATTAGAAGGTGAGAGTTTATGAGCAGGGACAGATACTTTTTGTAATGAAGTAACCTTTCCAAGTCCCTATTCAGTCCCAGTCTGATTGTGTCAAGTTTGCATACGAGTTCCAGCTCCCTAGTTCCATGCTGAAATCTACTTTTGAAGTTCTTTTGTTGAAGAATGGCAACTTTCAAGTCTGCTACAGTGTGTCCAGGGAGACTGAAGTGCTCTCCTACTGGTTTTGGGATGGTACTATTTTTGATATCCAATTTGTGTCCATTTATTCTTTTGTGTAGGGACTGTCTGGTTTGGCCAATGTATATAAAATCATATAAACTGGAAGGAACCATACGAGGTCATTGAGTCCAGTACCCTGCACTCATGGCAGGATGAAGTAACACTTTAAACTATCCCTGATGGGTGTTTGTCTAACCTGCTCTTAAATTAGGGGTGGGCAAAACTGGTTCAGAGCTAGGCACCGACAATTTTATTTTTGGTTGCCAGAGAGCACTCCTCCATTACATTTCTACAGTGGAGCTAGGCAATTGTTGCCATGGCAACCAGAAATGTATTATTTGTTAAGGTCTGTCTTAAATACTTCCAGTGATGGGGATTCCACAACCTGCCTAGAAAACTTATTCCAGTGGTTAATCTCCCTTACAGTTAGGAATTTTTTCCTAATGTCCAGCCTAAACATCCCTTGCTATAATTTAAGATCATTGCTTCTTAGATTAATATACTCTAAGGTCAGAAAGACCAGTATGATGTCCGACCTCATGTACAATGCAGGCCTCAAAATCTCACTCCTGTACTCTAGCACTAAGCCTCTAACCTATGTCTGAGTTATTTAAGTCTTCAGATCATGATTTAAGGACTTTAAGATACAGAGAATTGTCCTATCATCGGTGCTTAAGGAGAACATCTTTTCTCCCTCCTCCGCATAACACCCTTTTAGGTACTTGAAAACTGTTATCATGTCCCCCCTCGCAGTCTCCTCTTTTCCAGACTAAACAAATCCATCTCTTTCAGTCTTCCCTCATAAACCCAGTGTTCCAGACCTTCAGCGATTCTTGTTGATCTTCTTTGGACTTTCTCCGATTTGTCTGCATCTTCCCTGAAATGAGGCACCTGAAACTGGACACAATACTTCAGTTGAGGCCTAATCAGCGCTGAGTAGAGAATTACTTCGTGTGTCTTATTTACAATACTCCTATTAATACATTGCAGAATGGTATTTGGTTTTTTTGGAATGGTGTTACACTGTTGACTCATATTGAGCTTGTAGTCCACAATGACACCTAGATCCCTTCCACAGAACTTCTTCCTAGACAGTCATTCCTCATTTTGTACATGTGCAATAGATTGTTCTTTGCTAAATGGAGTACTTTGCACTTGTCTTTATTGAATTTCATTTTGTTTATCTCAGACCATTTCACCAGTTTTTCCAAATCATTTTGAATTGTGATCCTGTCCTCCAAAGCACTTGCAATCCCATCCAACTTGGTATCACCCACAAACTTTATATGTGTTCTCTTTATGCCATTATCTAAATCATTGATGAAAATATTGAACAGAACTGAACCCAGAACCAATCCCTGGCACATGATGGCATATATCACATTAGTAGATGTGCAGGTGAAAGAGCTCCTGATGGTAAGGCTGATGTGGTTAGGACCAGTGATGGTGTCACTAGAGTCAGTGTGTGGGCAGAATTGGCAAGGCGATCTGTTTGCAGAGAGAGGTTCCTGGGTAGTGTTCTTGTTGTACGGTGTCCAGTTGCTGGTGAGTATTTGCTTCAGGTTGAGGGCTGTCTGTAAGCAAGGACTGGCCTGCCTCCCAAGGCTTGAGAGAGTGAGGGATCATCATCTAGAATAGGTTGTACATCCTTAAAGATGTGTTGGAGAATTTTTAGCTGGGAGCTATAGGTGATAGTCAGCAGTGTTCTGTTGTTTTCTTTGCTGGGTCTGTCCTATAGTGAGTGACTTCTGGGTACCTGCCTGGCCGTGTCGATCCATTTTTTTCAATTCCCTAGGTGGGTACTGTAGTTTTAAGAACGTTTTGTAGAGATCGTGTAGGTGTTGGTCTCTGTCTGATGGATCAGAGCAATTACAGTTGTAAAATGCCCTTCTGCCATATACATTGGCCAAACTGGACTGTCCCTGTTGCAATGGACACAGATCAGATATAAAAATGGTAACATCCATAAACCAGTAGGGGAGCACTTCGGTCTCCCTGGACACACTGTAGCAGACTTGAAAGTTGCTATACTTCAGCAAAAGAACTTCAAAAACAGACTTCAGCATGAGACTGCAGAGCTGAAACTCATGTGCAAACTTGACACAATCAGACTGGGTCTGAATGGGAACTTGGAATTGTTACCTCATTACAAAAAGTAATTGTGCCTGTTCATACATTCTCACCTTCTAATCAACTGTTGTGAATGGGCCTCATCTACCCTAACTGAATTGACTTTGTTAGCACTTGCACTCCCCATTGTAATGTTTCTTACCCTTGCAAGTATATATATATATACCTTCTAACTGTAGTTTCCACTTCATGCATCTGGGGAGGTGGGTTGCATCACACTAAAGATTATGCCCAAAGAAATTTGTTAGTTTTTAAGGTGACACAGGACTTTGTTTGTGCTATTTACAGAGTAACATGGCTACCTCCCTCAAACATAGTAATCTTGTATCTGCAATTTTTGAACCTCACTTAATGAATTCTGTAGTTGGGATCTTTAATTGTCTAATAATTTTCAGTGGGTTTCCCAGGAGGAAAAGGTTCAGAATAGCCTTACCAGTTAAGTTTCAGTTAGAAGGCAAGGA
Organism: Podocnemis expansa; assembly: GCA_007922195.1. Classification (NCBI taxonomy): domain Eukaryota; kingdom Metazoa; phylum Chordata; order Testudines; family Podocnemididae; genus Podocnemis; species Podocnemis expansa. The sequence continues at coordinate 27,881,412 of ML682025.1, read as the reverse complement.
TAGTTCTTCGCCTAGCTTCATAATCTCCTTATCATGAGCTAGGCTAATATAATTATTTTTTACCTGGATCAGCTGAAGCACAGAGAGAGAGGCTCCAGTTAAGTGAATTTCCAAAGGGATAGCCGTGTTAGTCTAGTCCAGCAAAAAAAACAAGGAGTCGTGTGGCACTTTAAGACTAACAGATTTATTTTTCGCATGAGCTTTTGTGGGAGAAAATCCTACTTTGTCAGATGCTTCAAAGATGGGTGAACTTACAGAATGGAATGAAAATAAATGCAAGGGTGTGTAAAACATAGGATCAGGTCATACAGTAACAGCAAA
>ML682025.1:27819983-27880691 GCA_007922195.1 Podocnemis expansa | reverse complement strand
GAACCCAGAAGTCCTGACTGAGTGTCTTCTGTTCTGTCCACTAGCCAACATGGACTTAATAGAAACAATGCAGACATTATTTTTTCAAGAAACGTATGCACATAAGCATCCCTGGTTGAGAGCAGAAATTATATCTATATCGTTATTAAGTGAAGTCATGCAAAATCTATATATCTATATCTATATCGTTATTAAGTGAAGTCACCTTGCAGCATATCATCACTACAAGAACCATGCTATTTTTGAACATTACAGCACTACCTAAAACCCCAGCCTTGCTACCACTGTACACACACTGAGGGACCCCCCTTCCTCCAGAGAGCTGACAGCTGAGTAGGCAGACAAAGCATGTGAGTGGAAACGGTGGTACAAAGCAGGGAAATCATTTGTTTGGGAACAGAAACTGGGTTTCCTGGCTCAGATTCCAAAGTCCTACCTATTCCTTTCTAGTTTATATTGTTTTTCTTACCATGCCCATCACCGTGATATCTGAGCACTTTCTGATAGTGCATTAAGCAATGTGAGTGCACATCAGTCATGAATGTGTTCTCTCCCCGGAGGGAGAAGTGTGTACAGTGGAGCATCCTGTTATGGCAGTTTTTTAAAAAAAATAGATCTACCAAACAGTAGTAACCACTCCATTCTTCTTCCTTCATATTTGCTAGAGACCATCAGGAACACACCCTCACAGAGATACATTGCCATGCTCTCTCCTCCCACTTACTGTGTTGTCACTGTGCAGCCCCTGCGGGCTTGAGATGTGTTCAAAAGAAGCACCTCCCCTTTTCCTCACTCACAGTTTTAGTAATTCCCTGATTTTACAAATAAAGTGGAAATGGCGGGTCAGACACTGCTAGGCATCACTTGCAATCACTTACTGCTCGTTAAGAGATGCAAAAACAAATTAAGAGTGGAAGAAAACTGTTAAAGAAAAAATAAATAGATCCAGTTTCAATTGACTTCGCTTCTCGGCCTCAGTGCTCGGGAGCTATCATTATTCCAAACATACAGGCATAATAATTACACATAATTACTTGTAGGTTCTGGGCTGGTAACTATCTGTACCTAATGCTCCTAATGAAATTTCTGTTAAGGAATACACCACCTGTTTCATAAATAATAACAATGCCTCACTGTATAGTCATTCAGAAGGGCCGTAGAATGCATTGCAAACTTTTCATGGTGACACATTGGGTGGGAGATGGAATTGACATAGATGACACAATTTTGCCCCACTTTAGTGTCTAAAAAAGGGCTTTGCAAACACTTAGGCTATGTCTGAATACAGATATTGCACTGGGTTTTTCTGCAATAGCATGGGAAGGGCTTGATGGCCCATGAGGTCCCTTCCATCCTCAAGCCCTGTGTTCTCAAATCAGTTTTAAAAATTCTTTGGTTAAGCTGGTGCAACCCCCTGTTTGGGTTTCCTTTATTATTTTAAATCTGGTTTGTATTGGTTTAGTTTGTAATGCAGCTAGGTTTAAACCAAGATGTGCCTGTTCGGACGTATAAATCCACTTGTTTAACTAAATAGGTGTAAAAATCAGTAGCCTCTTAAGTTATGTCGGTACAACCTATGTGGTGATGAGGGCCAGATTGTGCTACCCATACTCAGATTCCACAGACCTGGTGTAATCACAGTGAGCCCATTATTCTGGCTGTCTAGCCTGGTCAGTTAAAAAAAGAAAACCAAGGAGTTGTGTGGCACTTTCAGACTAACAGATTTATTTTTCACATGAGCTTTCGTGGGAGAAAATCCCACTTCATCAGATGCTTCGAAGATGGGTGAACTTACAGAATGCCCTTCTACCATCAGAGCCCCTGAGGTTTTTAAACAGGAGAGACAAAAGTGACTAGGGAATAGGAAGGAGCAGGTGGTCTTCTATAAAGTAGTAAGCCCCCTTCCCCATCTGCCCCCTCAATACGCAAACTATATGCCAAAACAATGAGAGTCCTGTGGCACCTCATAGACTAACAGATTTCTTTTGGGGATAAGCTTTCATGGGCTCCAGCCCACTTCGTCAGATCATAGAATCATAGGGTTGGAAGGGACCTCATGAGGTCATCCAGTCCAACACCCTGCCAAAAAAGCAGGACCACTCCCACTAAATCATCCCAGCCAGGGTTTTGTCTAACCGAGCCTTAAATATCTCCAAAGATGGAGATTCCACCACCTCCCTCAGCAGCTCATTCCAATGCTTCACCACTCGCCTAGTAAAAGTTTTTTCTAATATCCAGCCTCGACCTCTCTAACAGTAACTTGAGACCATTGCTCCTCATTCTGTCCTCCATTACTACCGAGAATAGTCGAGCTCCCTCCTCCTTGGAGCATCCCTTCAAGTAGTTGAAGGTTGCTATCAAATCCCCCCTCAATCTTGTCTTCTGCAGACTAAATAAGCCTAATGCTTTCAGTCTTTCCTCATAGGGCTTGTGCTCCAGCCCTTTAATCATTTTGGTTGCTCTCCGCTGGACTCTCTCTAGCATGTCCCTGTCCTTTCTGTAGTGAGGAGCCCAAAACTGAACACAGTATTCTAGATGTGGCCTCACCAGTGCAGAATAGAGGGGAATGATCACATCCCTTGATTTGCTGGTAACACTTCTTTTGATGCAGCCCAGTATGCCATTGGCCTTTTTGGCAGCAAGAGCACACTGCTGACTCATATCCAGTTTCCCATCCACCATGACCCCCAGGTCCTTTTCTACACTGCTGCTACTTAGCTGAATGTTCCCCAACCTGTAGCGGTGCATGGGGTTTTTCCGTCCCAAGTGCAGGATTTTTACACTTGTCCTTACTGAACCTCAATAAGATGCAACAAAGAGGGTTGGAGCCCACGAAAGCTTATGCCCGAAGAAATTTGTTAGCCTTTAAGGAACCACAGGACTCTTGTTTTTGCTGTACGCAGACTAACACAGCTACCCCTCTGGAAACTATGTGCACATTGTCTGTGCTTCCCAACATGAGAACACTTTGAAGGATCAACACCCCATCTTGTCTCAGTGTAGAGCTCTGCTTAGGAAGCAAAAGTTTTACCAGCATCTTGGGAAGTTTCAAATTCTACTATGGTAAATCAGGATAGGAGCCTCCAGAGATACTGAAACACAATGCTTACAATGGAGGAGTGAATCAGGCAGTCTGTTTCCAGAGGAATACTTTCGCTTTAACTTTCTGTATTAGCAATTGTCAAGCATGTTATGGCCAGGCCTATGGAAAGGAGTGCAAGTTCTTATGTGGTCACCAGCACATCAGAGCCTTCTTCTTTCTCTGAATTTCAGTTTTCTAATTGTTTGCTGTCCCCCGACCCCCAACTGATTATCATTTCATTCAACTCAGCCAAGAACATTACCGTTTCCAACACTTGTGTTACAACAACTTTCCCCTTCTAACCATAGCCAGTTATTTTAGCTGTAAGCATGCAAAGCTGGGACTCTTGCATTATGAGTTTCTGGCAGTCTCTTGCCATTCCCCAAGTGACATAACTCCATTCTTATCTCACTGAAGGTCACAGTTGGGTTCACTGAATTGGCTCATTTAATCCAATCTGGGGTTTTCCTCTTGATATTATATTTATCTGCCTAAACCCTATCAAACAACAACAAAGGAGCTTCCTAATGTCACTCTGGTCTTACTCACACAGACACTCAGTGTTGTTTGCACCGTATATCAAATTAAGAGCTCAAGCCCATAAGGAGAATTTCAGAATGAAAGGCTTTAATTGATGTGATTATGCCCTGGAGTCAGAATGGAAATTGGGTTGGTCTGTAAATTAATGGCACATGAAAGGTCACCCTTTGTCTGCGGCCTCATGCTGTCAAAGAGTGGCAAAGGCTCATCTGTTATCTCTGTGGGACAAACAGATCAGTCTGTAGGGCCTGCGTTTTTACTTAGATGTGCCACAAATCATCAGCCCTGACAGAGGGACTGGAGGTGGTTGGTGGGATGCATATCAATGAGAAAGGATAAATATTTGGGGAAGATGCTCCTTTTGAGCTCTCCTAATAGTGACACCCACAGTCATAAAGACCACAGAGGGTCCTGTGGCACTTTTAAAGACTTAAAAATTTATTTATCATCTTTAAAAGTGCCACAGGACTCCTGGTTTGTTTTGCTGAACTAGACTTGCACGGCTACCCCTTTGGAACTTAAGACTGTGGAGTGACTTTTCCTCCTGCACTTTGTTGCCTCCCTGTCTCATGTTTAGCAGCTGCAAAAACTGTAACTGAAAAGCAAATGTGATGCCTGAGATAAGAGCCATATTGACAGCTCTGCTTCGTGTGTTCGCTCTTCTGGGCATTTCAGTGCCTCTCTGCCAATGCACTTTACCCTGATCTGTGGGTTCCATTTCCCCGCTATGTACTGTCCCATCTCCTTGGCTGTTCTGTCATGGCATGATTGGTATCAGTCCTAGTGTTGGTCCTTCCCTTCTGACCCAAACTTGCAGCCCACACTTACTTCTAAAATTGAACAGTCTTCAAACCCACGTGCTCTGACTCTGGTGTTTGAACCTGTCACTGCTAACAACTAAAATGACATGAGCCACCAGCCTCATTCCCCCTGGTGACCTAAGTCAGGATTGTAGAGCTTTTAGAAAAGGTTAGCCTTTTTTTATCTCGCTGTATAAACGTTAAAAAGCAAATGATTATTTTAGTAACAAGAATGTCACCAGGCGTTCCACAGAGAGAGAAATAACCTGTTTAGCACGGAAGTTTTCCTTGAGAATTAATCCTAATTTAGGATGAACATTGAGAGTGGTATAGTGGCTTGAAACATTAGTCAAGGCAAATTCCATAACTGATGACTGCTAATATGAAACAGTTTGAAAATGAGGACGCATTTTGTTTTTGAATTCCACCTCCTTCTCCTCCTCCAGAGAAATCTGCCAGGCTTCTGGAGCGAGAGCACTTCAAGAGAACAAAGACCCTTTGAAAGCTTCTATTTTTTCCCCCCTTTCAAATGCTTATCTGAAAGGACATCTTTTCCCCCTTAGTTGCTGTAATCATAAAAGCACAGGTGACAAACTGCTTCATACCAGGAATCATCAATTCTAAGTCTTTAAAAAAAAAAGCAGCAGCAGTAAGAGAATTCAGTCTCTGTACAAGCAGATGATCCATATCATATCACTGGGGGCCGGGCGGTGGGGGACAGCCAACAAACTTTAAGTGACAACTTTTATCTCTGGATCTCCTACTGTGGAAATGTCAAGTTCCTGTGTGATGGAATCTCTCTGACATCTTCACACGTTTGGTGCTGTTTGCCGGTGAATTCCAGATTTCCTTGAGAAAGTTGCTCATGGGATAGTGCTTGTGGAGCAAATTCAGGCCCCTGCTAGGATGTTTCACTGACACAAAACAGATTTTGTTTGTAACAGGTTGAAGACTGCTGTGAGTCTGTTAACACTGCCAGGGTTATTGGCTTTAAAGGGACATATGACGCTCCTACCACCAGTGGCTTACAAATGCACCAAACTGTAGTTTTGCTGGTTGCCCCTCAGTCACTGGTTCCAACTGTGTTCCTTGCAGAAAAGCATGTGAACTTTAAATGTGATGGGCCCCAGTCATTCTTGGTATACTCCATTGGACAGATAGTATAAATTGGAATCGCTCCAATGACCTGGAAGAACTCTGCTGATGCCATCAATTGTGAAGCTCTCCAATTAAGGCCTGTGTAGTTATAGTTGGTGGAGTCAAAGCAGGGTTGAATATGGTCCACTGACTTGAAACTCAGTAGTCCTTTTAGTATGTAGCTAGAGTTTGCACGCATTTCTTGGCTTCCCAAACAACAGTTCACAACAGGCAAGTTTGCCCCTTATACAAAAGGAAAATGCTGTTCATATTATTACTGTATTTATTCACCGCACAGATGAGGTTGTGTTCATACAGATATATGGGGAATTTTCAGCCCATGTGCAAAAATGGAGGCTTGTGGGTGAACAAACACATTCACTGCTTGTTTTCTTTCTTTTTTTTTTTTTTTTTTTGGAAGGTGTCAGTCACAGGACTCCTTGTTTGTTTTACAGTCATCCAATCAGGAACAGAAACAATACCATGTGGATTTCTGTAGCAGAACTGAACTTGATTACACACACACACACACTCATGAGTAATTTAGAGGGATCTGAATCAGTTTGCGTTGTTCAAGTGAAGCATGCTGCACTTCTGTTAGGGAACATGGGGACTCAACTTCTTTGGCCGAGTCCTCCTTCATTCCCCATCCTTCCCTCTCCTAGCAGGCTGTGGTTACCTTTGCCAGTGGGCTGAAGAAGTAGAGGCCAGGATTCTGTGCGCGGCATGGGCATCAATTCCTTGTTTCCAAGGTGACTATCTCCTTGCCAAGTCTTTGGACTCCAAGCTGATTTCTTGTCTCTGAGCACAGCATCAGCTCTGTGAGCATTTCCAGATGTGCTGCTGAGATGCCCCTGTTCCCCATGATGCTTTTCCCAGGCTGATCAGCAAAGAGTTTGGGTCAGATAAGACTGAATGAGATTGTCACACACTTAAAAAATAAATGTGTATAAACCACCTACAATGTTTCATGGAGCTTTTATTAGGTTTCCTTTTGCAGACACAGAAGGGTAACAGTTAAGCAAAGAGAATCCTGTGGTGAGACAGGTACCTTGCACAACTGATAGGAGCCACAGGCAGGTGGTGTATGGGTGAGGAAGTCAATGGGCTTTGTTTTTGTGACTTACCCGGTATACAGGTTATAGGCTCTAACGCCCTGAAGTCCTGGGGAAGAAAGCATTGTATCTGGGGTGGTGGATGGTGATTATATGAACAGTCAGTACAGACCTTGTCCGCAAGTCAAAGGGGCCTGATCCCTCTTGCTTGGACTCTTAGTAAGACATTTTCATTTTAAAAGTTTCTCCTGGATTTGCATTAGCGGCTCAGATTTGGCTCTACAACCCCAGAGGCCCAGCAACTGGCCTGTTTCGCAACATACCAGTTCGTCAGGTGGGTGTACATCACTAGAAAGGAAAAACAAATCAGCCCTTGGGGTGAAACCCTCTGCTCTGTTTGCCACACAGAGAAAGGGAGCTTCCCTAAATGCACACTTGCCACTGAAGAGAAAATGAATCAACTCATTTCCAAGCCACAGTATCACTGTCAGGTGATCAAAAATGACAAACCTCTCCCAAACCACGAGGAGAGGCAAGCATCTGTTAGAGGACTGGGGCATCCTAGTGTGATTCCCATTTGGGGGCACTAGGCACTGGAAAATCCCTCTGTGCTGAGCCCCACACCACCTCTGCTTCCAAACTGCTTGTTAGAGGTTAACTCAGCATTAATCTTTGGACTAATAAATTAGGGGTTGGGCTTCTTTTGTGAAGGAGGACAAGATAATCTTATCTAGGAATCCATTCCACTGACACAGCCTTTCCTGGCTGGGAAGAGTTAGTCCAAAAGGAGTTAGGTCCTTCACTTTCCCAGCTCTTAAGCTCTGCCACTCAGCTGATGTGCTAGCCTATGGAGCAGTTGTGAGGCTCACTGCATCATATGTTGTTTTTTCTCCGCTTAAAAGCCTGTGATTTTTGTATAAGCTTTGGTGCAGTCCATAATGGTGCCATTTGTTAACAGTCAGTGCTAACCCCTGGACTGGAGAAGGGAGGGGAGTGGAGGGAGAAGGAGCTGATGAAAGTAGGGAAATGTTGTTCAGTGCTTAGATCAGAACTACTGGTTGTGTTCCCAGCTGTGCCACTGATTCACTGTTCAGCCTAGGGAAAATCATTTCCCTTTGCTTATTTCCTCATATGTTAAAAAGGGAATATCATGCCTACAACATGCAGCACCTAGCACAATGGGGTCCTGGTCCATGACTAGGTTCCTAGGCGTTACAGTTTTACAAATAATAGGAAGAATGAACAAGAATAGGTGATGGAGATCAGAATCACTTGTCAGAAAATGTGCTTCTTGCCTTTGTCACCAATCTCACCTTGGCCAGATCCCCCCAGCGGGTGGAAATTGGCATAACACCATGCCGATTTGCACCCACTGAGGAGCCGTGACTGCAGAAGATCACAAAAGAGGAATATGTTTCTTTCTTCTTTTCAGTGTTTGCTTTGTGCACTTAACAGCATTGCATGCCAAGTCTGTTAGCAGCTTCCCCTGTACTGTTACTTCCTGGTTGTCTGTGGGTCTTTCAGGGCAACAGAGAAGGGGAAAAGCTATTTTTGTTAAAGTGGGGAACCTAACTGTGAACCAGATGGGGATTCAGATGCAGGGGTGACACCTTAACTAGGGGTATATGTGTACTAATGGCAGCAAAATTGCCACTGTCAGCCCGACATTCTGGGCACAATTAGTAGTGAGCACATACTCGCTGCTTCGCTGCTGGAAGTCAGCACCGGAAGTCCTGGCCCCCAGGAGATGTAGGGGAAAGCTAACCGCGAGGTATTTGCGGTCAGCTTTCCCAAGTGTGTCCGGGCAGCTTAGGAAGTCACCAGCAGTTATGCAAGGCATTTTACATGCCTGGCATAAATGTTGGCCGACTGCTGCTGAAAAGCACCCTCAGTGGAGACCAGGGCTCAGTCTCATTCTTTTTGATTCTGAAATTGAGGAGATTTTGCATTAGGGGATGTTTGTTAAAATGCTTTGGATTGCTTGGTGGGAACCACTGTGTAACTGCAAGGTATTTTCATCATTTCCCCTTTGTAGTGGCTCATTATAACACCAAAGCCATGGCCACAATAATCAGCTCAAGCCCCAGGGGTATTGCTGGTGCCGGGCTTATGGGGCTTGAGTCCCAGCACCCGAACCCTGAGTCTGCTGCCAGGGTGACCATGGTGGCAGCTGCAGCAGAAGCACGCGAGTCCCCAGTGTCAGCATGCTGAGCCCCGGATCTTTTTCTGGGCTAGCGGTGCTCCTGTCAAGGTCCCCCTATCCTCCCTTCTTCCTCAACTTCATTCTGAGTGTTAAAAAACCATGTTGTAATGCTCTCCTGGCCAAGAATGTTCTGTAAAACAAGCTGTCCATTCCTGTCTGTGCAGCCTTGGAGAACTCACATGAATAAAGACTTCCCATGCCGGTGCTCAGCAGGATGGTGAGGGAGACACCAGCTCCCCTGCAGTAGGGTTGTGCAAACATGTGGCAGACAGGAGGTCCATGGAAAAAAACCTGGAGATGGCAACAGTCTGTGTGGTCACAGTCTGGTGCTGCTCGTAGGGAGAATTTAGATTTGCCTTCCCACCTAGGGCTGGCCATCTGCATTTATAGTAGGGTGTTTGTCAAAGGGTCACCATGACAACCCCTGCACCCAGAACCTTAGGTAATGCATCTCCATGACCCATATCTGCTTCCCAGAGCACCCACAGAAATTTATCCCTTCTCATTTCTCTGAGAAATGGCTCGATCTTTTGGCTTGCTGTTGTCGCTGCTTCCCTTTGCACTCAGACCCTTTGCAGTGAATCAGCCGTTCTTAGTGCAGGGCCAGTCTGCCGATAGAGGTGACCTAGGAGATCGCCTAGGGATCTGGCCTGCAGATGGTGCCAAGGGCTGGGCTGGGGCTGGGGCCAACAAGCTTCCCACCATGCTCCACCAGCATCAGGTGTGGGCAGGGACCCAGCTGTGGCCAGGCCACAAACCCAACCTGACCTTGGGCCCTGCTGCCCAACCCAGCTGATCTCCAGCCACGATGCCTCCCAGACCCAGGGCCTGCTGCCTCCTCCTCCCAACCAATCCCCAGCTGCCCTGTCCAGGGGCCTGTCGCCACCTCCTCTGCTGGCTGATCCTTGGATGTGCTGCTGGCTTATGTTCCCTCTAAGCTGTGCACGTGTGCGCATGCACAGCGGTTGTGAAACTCACACACACAACAAAATAAAGAGCTCACAAAAAAATTCAACAGTGCTAATATTTTTATGCTACTTTAAGAAAGTGATTTCAAGTTATGTGTTTCAAATAAGGTTTTGTAATTTATAAAATCATTTCCACCACTGGATCAAAGAAAATTTAGATATTATTTGCATCATACTCACTTCATTGCACTTGCAAATTTGACCACACTCACAGGAGTGCGCACAAATTTGGATGCTGGCTCCAAAAATTTGCACAAAATAATTTTTTTGTGCACATAGCCTATGAAAAATTAGAGGGAGCATTGCCACCGGCCCATCCCATCCTGGGGCCTGCTCCACCTGGGCCGATCATCAGCCACGCTACTGGCCTGACCCAAGGCCTGCCTCCCACTGGCTGATCCTCAGCCATTCTACCAGCCTGGCCCATCCCGACCTGGGGCCAGCCGATCCTCGGCCACACTGCTGGCCTGGCCTGACCTGACCCTGGGGCCTGCCTCCACCCTCTTCACTCATCCCACAGGAGATCCCTGGCCACACTACCTGCCCGACTTGGGGCCAAGGAGGAGAGCAGTTCAGGTGAAAAGCAGATTGTAAATTTCCACTCTGCTGTACTGCAGCAGTTAGAGTGTCTGTGTGCACACAGCATGCTCACGGTTTGTGGACTAGGCAGCAGCTTAGCAGCACCCTCCCAGGCAGATGGGCAGAGCACATGTGCTGCCGGAGGAAAATTCATTCGGGGCCCTGCCTGGGAAATTGGGGGCACGGGCCCCATGTGCCAGGTATCAGTGACGCCTATGCGGCCTGGCAGCCTGCGCAGTGGCTGCCTGCCGCTTGGCTAGGCTTGGGGTGGTGCGGGGGAGGCCACCACCCAGCCTGGGGGTGTGTGTGCAAAATTTCAGGTGCCTATGGCGCCAAAATACCACAGGCCGGTCTTGTCTCAGTGCATGGCATTTGTGAAGGTGCTGAATCTGTTGATATAATAACAGGAAGTCCCTGTAAAGGCATTGTGTTTTGAGCCCCAACTGCAGGATGCCGGGGTATGCATAGCTTTGGATAGCTATTGGCAATGGAAGTGGAAGGCTTATGGAGCATGGAAGATCATTATAGGCAGTATTGCAGGCAAGCTGAGGGTGGAAGGGAATGTACAAGTCTTTCCTCTCTTAGCTTCTCATTTCCATGCTTCTCTAAGTGGGGATGGATTGGGTTCCCTGCCTCAGTTTAACTACCAGTAAATATAGTTTTTATTTGTTAGCTTATATTGTGATCAGGGCCCCTCTGCTTTAGCTGCTTTATGAACACAGAAGGAGGAGCTATTTACCCTGAAGAGCTTATGACATACAGGAAAAGGCAGATGGGAAATAGGGGAGAAGTGACTTGTCAGAGCCCATAGATCATGTCCAGTAGCAGAACTTAGACTAGAAAGCTGGTCTCCTGACTTAGTACGGCACCCTGTACATGAGGATAAGTTCCCTCATCTTCAGAGTGTCTGAGGAAGTGGGATTTTCTCCCATGAAAGCTCATGCAAAAAATAAATTTGTTAGTCTTTGAGTGCCACAGGACTCCTTGTTTGTTTGTTTCTTCCTGGATTCCTGTGCTTCTCTGACTCCATGAAAAGTGCTAAAATGGAGGGGGGCGGGGAGAGAGAGCAAGCAAGCGGTGGCTTTCAGATAAAAAACGCAGCTTCAAAATCTTCAGATAATTCAGTCACTCATCCAAATATTTTGCCCCAGGTGCCAGCCGGAGTTAGGCTGAATATTTTCCATTTCATGTCCTTACAACTGATATTTCCAACTTTTGTACAATGAATGTTTTAAGAATCATTTTTGGAGGCTGTTCAGAAAAATCATCATCACATACACAACTAATTATGCCTCATGTGCAGTAGCTGAATATTGACAGAAAGTTAACCCAGGTAATCTTGTCCAGAGAATGTTGGTAGACAGCTAGAACTTGAGGTAGTACAGAATGTTGTTTTCTCTTTACCAGGATAGAGAAACTGAAATCCAGTTAGCCGGGCCAGCCTTTTTGCTTCTCAAGGCCTGATTCTCTGCAGGCATTACTCCAGTTTAACACCAGAATGGATGGAATTACATGAGTGTCAGACTGAAGTGATAGTGGGGGTGAATCAAGCCTTCAGAGTCTAGCTTTCTATAGGCAGGCAATCCTTCATTAGTCAGTAGAATCCAGGAATGCTGTGTAGGCGCTGCCAGTTTTAGATATATTAGTACTTGAATTCTGAACTCCAGTGAATGTTTCCAAGGGATTTGGAGTAGCAGAGTGATTGCTAGCTACACATGTCAGAGCTTCTCTTTCTCCCCCTGTGACATCTCTTTGTAAGTCTGTTTTGAAGAAGGCTCTTCCCCCTCATTCCTCCTTTGAAGATTTTTTATAAAACTTTAATTATAGTGGCCCTGTTTAAAAAGGATCATTACATCTTGTGAACAAGCAGCAGTCAAAAGTGATACACAACTACACTGGGAAATATCAGGGTGACAAAATACTCACAATGCTATCTGCAGCATGTCAGTTCATTCAAGGCTGTGTAACACCTCAATTTGTAAAGAAGATCGCGTGCCGTGCCCTATGATAAATGTTTAAATGAGGTGTTCAGAAGAGTCGGTAGAAGAAGGAACTGATTTATCTTTCAGCAGAAAAAAACTATCTCAGTAACACCTCCTAATAATCCCTCAAATGATAAAACCCAACTTTCAAAGTGAGCCTCACTCCATGCTCTCATCTAAGCCAAGCAGGCAGGAGAGAAAGGGGATTTCTATGCAACAGCTGTTCCAGATCTTTGCCTGCCTCTTAGCAGTTAAATCCCATGACTTTGGAGCTAGATTTTCAGGGGGATCTTAGGTCTCAATTCCTTTCCCCACCTAACATTAATTACAACATCTTCATTTTTTGTACTGAGGCACACGCAGTGCCTGCCCCAAAGCCAGATCAGGTTGGTCTAATGTAAACTAGGGTCGCCCCACTTTGAGAGGATAGCAACATAACTCCCCATGGTATTAACGTTATCATAATGCCTTTCAGTGCAAGATCTAGCCATCTCAAAAGTGAGGTGGACATGTGAGATGTTTGAAGAGTGGGTTCTGCTTTCTCTGGGGGCTGGTGCCCGTATTAAGAGACAATAACTCGCTCATAAAAAGTGTTTTCATTCAGAGATACCAAAACACTTCACAAAGGAAAAATCCGATTCTCAGTGTCTACACAGGGAAAATGAGGCACAGAGCAAAGCAAAATGACTTGCCCATGCTCACTCAGCAACCAGTGGAGGAGCTAGAAACAGAACTCAAGTCTTCTGGGTCCCTGTTCTGGCTCTGTCTATTAAGCAACATTGCCCTACCTCTGTAACTCTTGAACAACTGTCTATTTCCAAGGCCAGTTCATGGAATTATTCCCTTTTGCTCAATGTCTTTGCCAAAGTTCAAAGCCTGCAAACAACCTGTCATGGGGCTTGTTACAGACATTATAGTAATGATTCAATAAACAGCATTTGAGGGGAATATGTCAAATAATTGCTGAACTCAAGAGAATAAATTTCCAGCATAAGGGGCAGTATCATAAAGCAAGGAACCAATATAGCAACCTACATAACACCATTAGTTTGAGACCAGAGGCGTTTGATGTAGAACAAGAGTTGGCATGAGCCAACAGGTCTGCACTTATTTATTTTTTCCCTACGTTTAATAAAATGTTCTGGATGCGGCTTTCTATGCTCAATGTGTTTTATTGTTTCCTTCACCCTGAAATGGGAACTGCAGGTGCTTTGATAAATGGATCGAAAGGTTTGGCTAGTTTCCCTGTAGCTGCCTTGTTCTCTCCTGACACTATATTGTGTAACAGCTTACAGAGACATGTGCAGTGAGCAGTGTCCTGTTGCAAGGGGAGCCGCGGGACCAGATTTGAAGGATGCAGGCAGGGCAATACAGTGAGGGGAGCCCAGCACTGAAATAGCAAAGGGTGCCGCTGGACAAGACTGAGGGGCATTGGCTCCACTGAGTCTGGGGTGGAAGAATGGACTAGTAGAGGAGTGCATTGAGGCAGGACTGTATGGGGTGCCAAGGGCTGGAGTAGCAGAGATGACATAAGACAAGGCTGATGTGCACTGGCAGAGCAGTGTTGAAACCTAGGACTGGAGGAGTGGCGAAGCTGCAGCAGAACAGGTGTGAGGTGCATTGCTAGAATACATGAGAGCCCAGGACTGGAATGCAAGGGGTCCTGGCTGCAGGGCAGGAGTGAGTAGAGCGATGTTTGATGGGACTTCAGAGCTAATGATCTTAATCTCTCACTTTCTTGGAAACAAACATATGCCTTCAAATAATGAAAGTCAGAGAAAAGCAAACAAGAAAGGGAGTCCTGCCTTGTGATTGGAATTCCTCCAGAAAAGAGGTGCCCTTCCTCACCAGTGTGCTAACTGCCAGCTAAAGCAGACTGCAAGCAGTTCTCTATTACTCTAGTGAAGAAAAAGACTCTGGATAGCTAGTGTGAGGGAAGGAACACTATAGTAGCTGTTGAATGACATCCGCAGTTTATGATGCCCCAGAGAGGAAGGAAAACAATTAAGGAATTGATAGTTTTGTTTTATTTCTAAAGTGACACAGACCTGGGGATGTCTGCTGGGAAAATACTGTTTGGAAGGCAGAGTGAGATCATCCAGCAGAGGGAATTCTAAATCTGACAGTGACCTTGGGAGCTGGAATCCAGCAAAGAAATAAGCTGCCAGTGAAGAAAACAGGTTTGTCATGCTTTGACACCCTGCCCCCGGCAGCCATATTGAAAATCCAATATTCAATAATATATAGACAAAAAGAGCACAGCTACTGGGGAACTTCATACAGAGTTCAGTTTCACAGATATGGAGAGACCATAAACATAATCCTGACTCTGCTACTATGTCACTTGGTGCCCATGGGCATGTTTCTTCGCATCTCTGTGCTTTGTAAAAGGGGGATAGTTAATTAGAGACCCCTTGTGTAGGGCACTGCACAGACACATAATGGGAGACAGTCCCTGTCCCAAAAAACTCAGTCTAAATAGACGACTGAGGATGGGAGAAGGCAGCTGAGTTGACTTGTCTGAGGTCAATGTTAGGGGTGGAAACAGGTTCTAGTTCTGATCCAGTGCCCCAACCACTGGTCCATGCTGCGTCAGTGTGTGGTTGATACTGTAAAGCTCTCTGAGGTCCTAGGGTAAAAGGCACTAGAGAAATGCAAAGCCTACTGACATATCAACACAGGGGTTTAGAGGACGGTGCTCTATCTCTGTGCAAATGCATGCTAGGATCGGGGGCAGAAGGTTTCCAAATAACCCCTCTTGCGGCCCCCCGGGCAGAGATTTTGGAAATTTGCAGCCCCCTGGAGTACACATCACCTCAAACAGATGAGGGAAAGACTCTTGACCTGTTTTCTAGTAGCCCCCTCCCTCCACCTGGCCAGGATAATGATGGCTGATGCTAGCAGGGATGGAAGGAGAGCGGGCTGAGTCTTGAGAGTATAGTGTCTGTCACGCAGAGGCTATGGCAGTGGACTCCTTTGTCTCAGCCAGTGATACCAGGAGGCTATGCTGAGGCCCCGGACAGCCTGCCACACACAGGACTCATTACGATTGCACAACACAGACAGGTGACATGGAGTATTTGTTCATTCTTCTTGTGACACATTCCACTCTCCAGCAAACCCACCCCAGCAAGCTGCTTCTGTCTGCCCCAGCATGGGAGGCGAGGTGGTTTTTCTGTTCAGATCCCTCTTGCCCAGAGCACTCCCTGGGAATATGGATCTGGGTGTGCCTAAGATCTTCTTTCATGTGTGCTCCAGTCAATATCTTGGCAGCATTTTGTTGGCCTAAGGCTGATCAGACCAATTGTGAACCAAGAGACCATTCTCCAGGCAATGAGGAAAGAAGCAGGAAGGGATGAGTGAGTCTCATGAGAAATATTGCAGAGACAGAGTGAGGATGTGCACTTGGATGGATGGTCTTTGGTTGAGGAGAGCTATTCTGTGTCCTATGTGAAAAATAACCAGCCCCACCTGGAATATTTTCTGTGTCTCTGTCACTCTCCCCAGCGGGAATCTCAGAAGAGAAGTCAAGGCATTCATTTTCCATGTGGGGCGAACTCCTCCTAATCGCCCTGGATGTGGGCCATCTTGTGGTGCAGGAAGCTTTTTCTGACACTAAGTATGCGGTGCCTGGGATAAGCAGAGGTCCTCCGTCATCAGGGGCATCTGTTTGACCCCTCTCGTCAGCCCTCAATTGACCTTACACTCACTCAGCCTTGCCTCCAAAAATCACACTGATACAGAAACTTTGGACAGATAAAACATTTCCAAGCCTTAGTTCTATGGCTGGGAAGTGGAAAGCAGCTTTGGGCTGATAATTCTGAGGAGTACGGGTTGGGACCTCCACACAAGCATAAAATAAAATAGGCACTAACTGGCAGTAGTGCTTCACAAGCCTCAGTCCCATCCTTTCTCCCTGTTGAATGTTCTGCTCATTGCTGAAGGTAGTCGAATTAAGTCTTCAGGGAAAAGCAACTGTCTATCCCCAGGTGCATCTTTCTTCCACTATACATATCACTATGTGCTTCTGTCTATCCTGGGTCTCATACTGGCATTCTTCAGGGTGGAACTTTTGAATCTGGAGAAACTATAAAGTTTGGGGTCCATGTCTGATACTGGTATTCAGCATGGCTTTTCCTGTCTCATGCCAACAGCATATTGGCACTTGGAGCTTCCCCCTTCTTTCTTTCTTTCTTTCTTTCGGTCCCCTTCTCCCCAACCAGAGTCCTATGGGCTGCCCTGGAGCTGTGCCCATCTCATACTGTCATACTGTTCCAGAGGAAGGAGGCCACTGGGTGGAAGACCTCGCAGAGCCTGCCCCCAGCTCCTCCACTTGGGAGTTAATTCAACAAATGATTTTGCAGATAAAAGGGTGTTGGTGGTGGGGAAGGAAACGGAGCCAGAGCCAATAGCAGAAAGCATCCTCAGTAGCATCTGCTTCCCCGAACGCAGCACAGAGCTCTGATTATCTCCCTTTGATGTTGGTGGCCAAGGCTGGATCCGTCCAGGTTTCATCAGCTTGATCTCTTTGTAAGTGCCTAGGCCTTTCTGACAGGTTTGTGATGAATGGCAAGGGGCCTGCAAGAGGCACAGAGACCAATCTGTCCCTCTTGACTCCCCATCCTGCAGAGCACTTTCATGCTCTGCTGATGTGGAAAAAGGAATTGAAGGCTGGGATGTTCATATTGGTTCCTATGGGTGGGAGTCTCAGCCTTGTCCTGATGGCATCTGAGAAGCCAGCACAGAGAGTGGAGGGTCAGAGGGAGCTGTGGCAGTGGTTGGATCTCTGAAGGCAAAACGCTAGCCTGCCACATGCCAGTGGCAGATCGTGCTTTGCACAGTTAGACCTCAAGGCTCATCACAAACAGTAAAGCAGGCCCAAATTTTTCATTTGAAACATGTTTTTCATTAAAAAATGAGTTCTTAGTCAAAACAGAAATGCTCACTTTTGATTCAGTTCTTGGGGGGAGGGGATTCCACTTAAATTCCCCAAAACAAAAGCTGCTGAGGTTGGCAGGATTAACAATTATTGGAGGAGGGAGGAAATAAAATTCCCCAACATTTCCTGGCCAGCTCTAACAGACACAAATTCATCCTTCCCACCCCGTGCGTGTGTGGCCAATGCAGCATTCGTATCCCTTGTTTTTCTGATGACAGAATTCAGACATGGAGAGATGAAGTGGCCTCCCCTAGGCCATTAAGGGAGTGATTTTCAAAGCTGTTAATTGAACCCAAGAGTCCTAGGCCCTATAGTTTGGCTTGAACTATTAGAACATGCTCCTTCCCTGTGTCCAAGAACTAGAAATAGATGTGCTGTGAAATCTTAGTATGTGAGTTTACAGTCAAACCAGTTGTATCCCTTCCCAGCACAGAACTGACTGCCAAACTCATTGACCTTACAGTGAAACTCTGATGGTGCGGTCAGTGATGATGGGGAATCATTTGGTCTTTTCCCAAAAACTTTCTTTCTCATTTCAATTACAAACTGTGCTTTGTGCCCTGTTCACAAGCCTTTGAAGAACATTAGTAGAGATGAACAGAAACCCCTGATGGTACTTGCACAAGGATGCTAGTGAAAGTGGCCCTCCACGGCAGGGATACTCAGAGGATGAGCTGACTGCTTGATCACACAGGAGGAATGGTCTTGTGGTCAGGGCTCTGACTGGGACTCACAAGATTTGGGTCACTTCCAAGTTCTGCCACAGACTCCTTATGGGCACTTTGGTCAAGTCATGCCATTGCTCGCCATCTGTCTGGTCTGATGAAACTGGGATCATTCTGTGGCCACCCAGTGTATCTAGCATTCTAATAATCAATGAAGACAAGCATTCAGGAAAAGATATTAAACCTCCTGTTTCAGAGATTGTCAATCTCTAGTACGGATTACAATGAGACCCAATGTAGGAAGCAGTTTATTCTGCATCTGATACTGCATGCTCTTCTGCCTTCTTCTGAAGCTGGTCTCTGTCAGAGACAGAGATGGACAAGATCTTGAGTAGACCTTGGGTCTGATCCAGTGTGACATTTGATACATTCCTAAAGTCTTTGGATCTGGCCCTCTCTCCCTCTTTGTGCACTGCAAGCACAGTGGTCCCCCAGTCTCCAATGAGGCATTGAGGTGCTATTAAATACGAATTATACACACTTATCTAGAGGAAAGGGAATCAGCTGAATAAACATGTAAGAAAAACAGGCTAGGGAAGGAGTTATTGGCTGAGAAAGCAGTTTAGAGAAACTAATGTAATCTGTGGATCTGCTTAAGCAGGGGTTAAAGTATGCCGGAATGGCCTGGAACACTGTTCCTGGGCCCACTATTTTTAGGGGCTCAGCATTCTGGGCCCCCTAAAAATAGAAAATGGAGCCAGAACGTTGCATTCCATGGCTCACCATTGAAAAGTAGCAGGCCCTGGAACACAGCGTTCCAGTTCCATTTTCTATTTTTAGGGGCCTGAATGCTGGGCCGTTAAAAAGAGCAGGCCCTGGAATGGCATTCTGCCACGTTCCAGCAGGCAGGGGCGGGGGGTGGCCTCCCCTGTGCACGTGCAGGCTGTGCTTGGGCAGAAGCCTCCAAGCGGAGCCTGCAGGCTGCAGAGTTTCCCAGCCCAGCGTGCTGCCGGTGAGTATGGGGACAGTCTGGCTCTTGCTGGGGGAAGGGGGAGTTTTGGGGGCACCTGAGCTGGGAGTGGGTATTGGGGGTACGGGGTGGATTTTGGGGACAGGGGAGTGGGTATTGGGGTTGAATTTTGGGAGTGGGTATTGGGGGCTGGGGTGTATTTTGGGGACAGGGGAATGGATATTGGGAGCAGAAGCTGGGGTGCTTGAAGGGGGCCCAGATGTGTGGGAGGGGGACCCACCCATGCAGGGGGGCCTGCCTGATTAGGAGGGTTCTGGGGCCCGCCAACTTATACTTTAACCCCCTGTGCATAAGTGAAATATGGAGAATGGTAGAAGGAGCAAAAAGTCAGAGATTCCAAACAACACTGGTTGCACTTCAAAGGGGAAGGGAACTGGTTTATAGATTTACAGCAGTTTTGGCTTTCCCTGCATAGAAGGGAAAGACAGCATGGAAGAGAGCCAGGGAGACAGAGAAAAGGGAATTTGAAAAGCAGAATTTCAAATGTGTGTTTCCCTCAGGAGGAAATCACACACGCAAATATTCTGGCAAAACGTGAAAGGGACAGAGATGAAAGTCCAGCTTGTAATATGCATTGCAAATGCCATCTGTCCAGGAGGGGCAATGAGAAGTTGCTCAGAAATAAGAAAGGTGGTATGTCTGTATGTCCCTGAGGGTTGGTTTTTGATGCCATTTTCCTGGATAAACAGCTAAATAGGATGGTCTGCATGCACCTATAGGTTCCACATGATGCCAAACAAATCTCTCCCCTCTCCCCCAAGGGCCACTTAATGCTTTGATTCAAGAAGCTGCTAGTTAGAACCAGACAAAGAGCACCATAGGTTATTTGAGCATATTCCTTCATCTCCAAAAGGGGCATGCGATTTGCACATACTCGTAGCTAGAGCCAGTTGTGCCATCACAGGTGCTGTGTTTGTGAAAGAATGGGGTCCTGATTAGTTACATGTCTCCAAAGCTGAGTTTAAACTACCTATTACCTTAGGTGTACCCCACCACCATGCCATGGCCTCTCCCTAAAACCATACCCCTGCCTCTGAGAGGCCACAGTTTTTGGTGTTAAAGTGAATGTGGCAGTTCATCTCTCTGAGATCTATCTGCAGACTCAGGCTCTACTCGTGTTTTCAAGTTTAATTTGCATCCGTGAGTCTGGAGATAATGATTAAAAATAAATGAAAGCAGAGATTCTGGCCTCCTCAAGAAAAACAAACAAGGAGTCTGGTGGCACTTAAAAGACTAATAAATTTATTTATCGCATGCACTTTCTTGGGAGAAAATTCTACTTTGTCAGACTAGACTAACATGGTTACCCCTTTGGAACTTGGTCTCCTCATGAGACTCCACAAAACAAGGGACATATATTCAGGACTGTATGCCTGTACCTTAATTCCCCCCTACTCCTCTCTGTTCATAAGGACTGTTCTGGGGTGTGTGGGGGGGTGTTTTTAGGTACTTACCTATGTTGTTCCAAATGCCTCTGACAACTTCAGTCTACAACATTTCAGAGATACACCACCAAGAAGTAGCAACATGGGCTTGTGGTGAAGGATATGTCAAGGACCTCAGAAGGGGTGTTAGATGGGATGGGTTCTGAGTTATTACAGAGAATTCTTTCTTAAGTGTCTGGTTAGTGAGACTTGCCCACATGCTCATGGTTTAACTGATCACCATATTTGGGGTCAAGAAGGAGTTTTCCCTTGGGGCAGATTGGCTTGGGCTCTGAGGAATTTTTCATTTTCCTGTATAGCATAGGGGGT
This sequence comes from Podocnemis expansa, assembly GCA_007922195.1. Classification (NCBI taxonomy): domain Eukaryota; kingdom Metazoa; phylum Chordata; order Testudines; family Podocnemididae; genus Podocnemis; species Podocnemis expansa. The sequence goes on along the minus strand of ML682025.1, from coordinate 27,859,957 downwards.
GGCTCACTCGCTAGTGGATTCTCTGTATTTTAAAGTCTTTCAATTATGACTTGAGGACTTTATTAACTCAGTTATAGGTTAGAGGCTTATTACAGTAGTGGGTGGCTGAGGTTTTTGTTGCCTGCATTGTGTAGGAGATCAGACTAGATGATCATATTGGTCCCTTCTGACTTTACAGTCTATTAGTCGACTACGACTAAGCCTGAGTCTATACTTATAGGGCTTCTCGGCAGCAATCGACAGCAGATACACAAGGCAAGTAAAATACTGTGTGTATCTGCCACTGACTTGCTAAGCTGCCGATATATACCAGTGGAAGCTTGATTTGCTCTCAGCAGCTCCAGTTCTGGGGTTGGAGTTACCCAAGTGATTTCCAGAGCTATTCAGTGGGTTCAGACTCACTGCTGAATTGTCCCTGGAAGATCATGGTGACGGCATGGATTTTGCTACCATCAGTTTAGACGTATCCTAAGATTCAGGTGGGTTAGAATGCTGTCTCTCCACATACTGCCAGTGTTGGACAAGACACTTGATCATTTTGAGTCATAATTCTCCCTCAATAGAAGGAGATGATATCTTCTTTCTCCCTCTCTTGAGTGTTGCATATATTTACATTGCAAGCTCTTTGGGGCATGGACTATTTCTTCTCCTGCTTTTGTGCCATGCCCAGCACAACAGAGTCCTCATCTCAGCGGGTGGATCTCTATTTACTACTGGAAAATGAACAGCAATAATAATATCGTCTAGTGCATGTTCCCAAAGGGCTGTGCTTAGAAAAAAAATCAAGTTTTGCCATCAGCTAGAACTCGGTTTCAGTGGCAAAAAGCAAGCCTGAACCTTACATCTAGTCACAATGGTCTCTGTCTTAATGAAAAACAAACCAAGCAAAGAATGAAAGAAAAGCTGCCTGGGAGGGAGAATATCTAAAGACCCTCATGAGTCAATGACAGCATGCTTTGAATTTCAGGTCTTCCAAACTAACAGCATGAATGCCCTACAGCTTGAGCTAATGGAGAAACTTCCTTAATTGATACAGCATTTCACATGGACCTAGATATGGGGAGGATACAGTCACAGGGTTAACTGGCCCTTTAAGACATCTGGGGCTCCTCTGTGTCTGTGCCAGGCCCAATTTTGCTCCCCGGGTAAAGGGAATGAGTGCTGGAGCTGTGTGGGATCGGGTGACCCACAACCAAGCCTACTGGGGGTTGTATAAGGCAGGAGCTAGCTAAGGAGGCTGGAGCCTGTTGGAAGGAGAGCAGGCAAGGATTATCCAGTGTTTCCAGGCAGAGAAGGCCTGTGACAGAGACCTGCCAAGAGCAGGATCTTGCGCTGAGGGGGACCTCCTCAAAGAATGTGAGCCTGGAGAAACAAGGGAAAGCAGTGACGGGGTCTGTAGCCTGAATGGTGAAGCTCTGTGCAGGGAGAACAGTGCGAACTCATCCAGTGGTGGTTCCCAGGACACACAGAGAGATAGCAATGAAGGATGGTGCAGTGTCGTCTGGACATAAGCATCATTTCCATTACATGCTGGTAAAATGACTTGTGCCCTCTGCAATACTAGTGGTACCATAGTTATCACTGGAGGAACTTGACAATATTAGTCCATCAGTGACTGCCTGCTGGCTTTCGCTGATAGGCTGCATGGCTGTGTTCAGATGTGAGTTTTATTTCGAAACAACAGCCGTTGTTTCAAAATAAAATTTCTCATGTCCATACGACGTACCTTTATTTTGAAACAACGGGACCCATTGTTTCGAAATAATGGCCGTTGTTTTGAAACCGTTAAACCTAGCAGGAAATCGAAATAGCTGTTGTTTCAAAACAACGGCGTTCAGACATGTTGTTTCGAAATGACACCATTGTTTCGAAACAACTGTTTCGAAACAACATGTCCGAACGGCCTTATTTCGAAATAACCATTTTGAAATAAGAGCTGTTTCGAAAGCAGGCTTTCCCTTCATTCGAATTAAGGATTTTATTTTGAAATGAGTTATTTTGAAATGGGTTATTTTGAAATAGCAGTTACTGTGTAGACATACCCCATGTCGGCTGGGTGCCAAATCCCAGCTGTTGGGGAGCTGCATTTCCTGGGGGTTCACTACACCAAAACCAGTAGCTGCAGCACCAGCGGCAGGGAGGTAAGGCTGCAGCCAGGAGTGTATTATGGCAACTTAGCACAGGTTTGACTTGTTGCCTTTATGTTCCTGAAGGCTGCCAATGTATCTTTGGATGTGTTCCTTTCCAATGGGGTTTCCCTAAATGCTGCATTTTATGCCTTCAAAACAGAGAGAGAGGAGCAGCGAGTAGGCAGCACTGTGGTTCTAAAAGGGTCATTTCTGCTCCTAGCCTAATGCACTGGGCAATAATAATCTAGATTTATCACTTGGCAATTGCCATGGTAACATCTCCTTGTTACCAGGGACAGGGATCAAAACAAGTGAAAGATAAAATATTTCTGGCTCTGGCAGGGACAGCAAGTTCCCGCTGGCCAGGCACACTGCAGCAGTGCCTCGTCCCTGACCCTGCTTTCCCAGCTCTCTGGGCGCATCTTTTGACACAATGCAAAATAAAATAAAAATAGTTCTGCAGAGCGTGGTGGTAAGGGAATAGAACCAGATCCGTCGACTAGATCCAACAAAAGCGGTTCAGCACTAGATCAGGATTTCAGTGAAGTTCTGATGACCTGCACTAGCTGGGAATTGGACCAAAGGCAGAGCACTGGGTTACAATGTTTCACGGCATGAAGATTCAGAAGAAAGGCTGCTTCCAATACTCCTGTGCTGCATTTCTCATAGAACACAGAAATGTAGGACTGTGAAAGAGACCTTGATAGGTCATCTAGTCCAATCCTCTACACTGAGGCAGATCTATGCATTGATACCATTTCAGACCAAATTTTACTGAAGCTGTGAAAAACTTGTTCCAGTGCTTAACTGTCATTACAGTTAGGAAGTTTTTCCTAATATCCAACTTAAAAACTCACTTGCTGCAGCTGAAGCCTATTACTACTTCTTCTGCCATCAGTGGGTAAAAGAGAATGATTTATCATCCTATTTTTTTATAACAACCTTGTTCACACTTGAAGATTGTTATCATGTCCCATCTCAGTCTTGTCTTATAAACCCATTTTTTTTGTCTTTCCTTGTAGGCCATGCCAAGTTCCAGAGGGGTAGCCATGTTAGTCTAGTTCAGTAAAACAAACAAGGTGTCCTGTGCACTTAGGGTACGTCTACACTTAGGAGGTTAGCTCCAATTAACAAAATTTGAACTAATTAATTTGAACTAATAATTATTAGTTTGAATTAACACAGCCACACTAGAAACCCGAATTTGAACTAGCATGTCCATGCACACGACTTGCAAGTTCGAATCAGGTAGGGGGCGCTATTGCATAGGGAAAAATCAAGCAGTGGGTTCATTCGACCTAACAGTTAGTTCGAATTAGCACAACTACATTGGGTTAATTCGAGCTATGGATTTGAATTAACCTAAATTCGAATTTAAGGGAAGTTTTATAGATTCAAACTAGACTTTCCTTAGTTCGAACTAAGGGAAGCAAGTGTGGACATGCACTAATTTTAGTTCGAATTAAGCCTCCTTAAGACTAGCAAATTTATTATTGCATGATGTTTTGTGGGAGAAAATCCCAGTTTTTTCAGACTCTTTGAAGATGGGCGATCTTACAGAATGGGAGGAAATAAATGCAGGGAAGTGTAAGTCATAGGATCAGGCCATACTGAAACAGCAAAGTGAATCAGTGGTAAAGATTCAAACACTGGTGAACAGCAAATAAAGGAAGATGAGATCAAGATCCTTCCTCTATATGCTGTTCCCCAGGGTTTGAATGTTTACAACCGCTTTGATTTGCTGTTATAGTGTGACTATTCCCATGACTTACACTTCCCTTCATTTATTTCCTCCCATTCTGTAAGCTCCCTCATCTTCAAACCGTTTGACAAAGTGGGATTTTCTCCCACGAAAGCTTATGCAATAAATAAATTTGTTAGTCTTTAAATGCCACAGAACTCCTTGTTTGTTTTTCTGCAGATCATGTTTTCTAGACCATTATTCATTTTTGTTGCTCTCCTCTGGGCTTTCTCCAATTTGTCTACACCTTTCCTGAAGTGTAATGCCCAGAACTGGACACAGAACTCCAGCTGAAGTTCTCTTCATGCTGAAGAGAATGGAAAATTCTCATATCATTTCTTGCTTACAACGTTCCTGCTAATACATCCCAACACGATGTAGTTTTTTTTTTTGCAACAGTATTACATTGATGACTTATATTTACTTTGTGATCCATTCTAGTCCCCAGATCCTGTCTGCAGTACTTCTTCCTAGATAGTTATTGCTCATTTTGCATTTGTGCAACTAAATAATCCACTGCTACATTTTGAGTGGACTTCTGCTGCTACCACCAAGACACTCCCTTGTCACCTAGTGGAATAAATGGAGGGAACGAGATAAGCTTCCCTTATCTAAGACCTGCCATAGGTAGCGGTCTTTCAGTATCGTAGGCATGTGCTTCAGATAGTAATTATAAATCACAGAACTGGAAGGGACTATGAGAGGTCACTGAGTCCAGTCCACTGCACTTATGGCAGGGCCAAGTACATTGCACTCTGCTCTTTCCATGTGCCCTGCTCCAAAAACCATCTGTCCCACTGGGTCTGCTCCAAAGACTATTAGAGTCAGTGGCAAGACAGCCATTGACATCAAGTCTCTTTCAAGTCAGAAGGGTCTATGAATGCACAGGGTCCACGTGTACATGTTAGACTTAGCAGCACAGCTAAGTAGGTTTGATGAGCCCAGCTTTCTGTGTTGCAATGTACCATCACTTCATGATAATCTGAAAATGCTCATGCTTCTATTATCAGATCAGTTTTGATTAACTAAATGTTTTAATTAAGTTTTAAAAAGAATGTGATGCCCTATAGCTTCCAGCAGTGTCAGTAGCTCTTCCCATGACAGGTGACATTATTTTTCCAAAGTCTGGTTTTTGTAATGTTTTCCCAGCTGAGCCATTGGATTGGGGCATATAGATCTGCCTCTAAGGAGTCTGCTGGCTTTAGCCAAGTTTCTATCACTGGAGCTGATAGGTCTGTTTTTAATAATCAAACAGTGTTTTTTTTTTTTAGAAGAAACCAACTAAATGGATGTGGAATCCTACTAAATCAATGTGGAAACAGAGTTAAGTACAGTTCAGAGGTGTATTTTAAAGGCTGGATGGCTGGCAACATTTCTCACCAGTGCTGGAGAGGACATATCTGCAAAATCTCCATGTATTTCTATCCTTCAGGGGCATGTTGGCCTCATCTTCCTGTGCTGTGGGGTTTAGGTTCATTTTCTGAAATCCATGTGCCCTGACTCAGCACTAGATCATAACTCACACAGGGCTGGATGGGTCCTGGGAGCTGCATGGGAGCATGCTTCGTGGCAGAGAGGGAGGTGGATCCCTGTCTTCTTTCTCCTGGCCAGGGAGAAAGAGCGCACAGTACCTTCTGAAGGAGTGTGTTAGCAAGTTGGAGGGTTCAGAGATGGACTTTGCCTCCTGGAGTTCCCTTGGGAGCAGGGTCACCCCACCATGCCCCTTAAGCACCTTATTCCTTAGGCACAGGGACAATTGAGCCCAAGGAATCTTTTATCCCAGTGAACGCATTAAAGAATTTGAAACTCATGGTGCTGAAACGCAGCCACCTCTAGGGCAGAGAGTGGCTGCCAGCCCAAAACAACAGTGGGGCAGAGAGGAAAGATTAGCCAGGATCTTCAGTGCGGACATCTTGTGTCAAATGCAATTCTGTGAGATCCTTAGTGCCCCAGCAGAGCAAGAGCACCAGCATTAAGAAATTAAGGGAAGGAGCCACCTTCTGAAAAAGAAAAAGCTAGGCTAATCTTTATGGGAATTTGAAACTGTGTCTTCAGAGTATGTAATTTCAAACTCATGCTTAGGTCTCCTCTGTACCCTGGGACAGAAATCGGGTTTAGTCTTGAAAGGTACTGAGTACCTTCAATCCTCCTTGAATCCTGTAGGAGCTAGGGGTTGCAACTCCTTGCAGGAGGTACTTGGAACCAGCCAGGATTGAGTCCATGGTCAGTGCTGTTCTATAGATGTCCAGCCAGACTGGTCACACTCAAAAGAAGGAGAAAGTTTCTGGCAGTGCATCTATACTGCCTTTATAGTGTCTAAATCTCCTCTTGCTTATGTTGGTGTTACTTCACTGATATCACTCAGGTGTGAGAGGAGAATCAGGACCTTAAATATGTATATATTCCACACTTCAAGATTGCTGAGACACATGCTGTTCCTAGAAGAAAGATGTCTGTTGTGACTTGCTGAGAAGGGTTACTGCAAGAAATTACATCATTTTATTTCAACAGTGGATGTTGTGTAGATTCATTGATACCAGACAAACCTTGCAATCCATTTATCAAAGTGCTTGCAGCTCCCAGTTTGAGGCAAAGATTATTAAATGTGCACAGAGCTGTGATTAGCAGCCAAAATGTTTTAAATAAATAAGGAGGTCTGGGGAAAAAAAATCAAAATTAATTAGCTATGGGAGTGGCAGAGGAAGGGAGGAATGGAAAACCTCAGTGCAGCATGTTATTAACCAGTGGAACTAGCTGCTTTAGCATATTGAATTACAAGGCTCAGAGAGGTTTAGAAGTTATTTGATTTCACAGCTGTTTGGAAAAATGGAATTTTTCTGTTGTGGTAAATTTCAATTATTTTGAAAGTACTTTCCATTGTGAATTGAAACAAAAGTTGAACCAGCATGACAAAAAATTTTGCAGTTTGAAATAAAAATGTCAGAATGGAAAACATCAACATTTTTGATCAAAATGAAATGACTTAATATGTCAGAAAGGATTTTTTTCCATTCCACATTGACATTTAAAAAACTAAATTATGTTTTTAAATTTTGATTCTCCCATCTGGAAAATCAGCATGTTTTGTCAAAAATCATCATATTCCCATTTAGAATTTTGACAAAGTCACATTTTTCAATGGAAAAAATTTTCAGTCAATTTTTTTTACCCTTTTATGGAGATGTTTGATGGCATGGTTGCCTTGCACTGTCCCAGAAGGGGTTAAAAGGACCTGAGAGCAGTAGACAATGGGCTGCTGGGAACTGGGTGCCAATCAGGGACAGGCAGCCCAGTATAAGAAGATTGCTGTGGGGACTAGCTTGCAGTCTGGATTAAAGGCTCCAGGAAGGAGGTACTGTCCCTATCTGGTAGGCTGAGGAGCCAGTACACCAGAGAACTCACAGTGTATTCCTGGGAGCAGGGTTCTGACGGCCCAGATGGTGGCAGTGACTGGAGCAGTGGTCCAGAGGTGAGGGTGCCAGGAAAGGATGGGGCTGGGACTCCAGACAAACCAGCCAGGACCATATTATGGAGCTGGGACCCAGAGGGGAGGGTTGGCATGTGACTGGGGGCTGCAGGGAAAGCGGCTCAGGGAAGTAGAGTGTGGCAGAGACTGGCAGGAGGTTGCAGACAGTGCCAAGGTTGTAGCACATAGGGTCCTTGGGCTGGGGCCCAGAGAAGTGGGCAGACCCAGGTCCCTTCCTGCTCTCCCAGAGGCCCAGGAATGGCACAGTCATCACAGCCATTTACTGTGTTACCTAATCACTGGGACTAGTAAGCAGTACTGTACCCCAGAAGAGGTGGGCTGACATACAGATTCAGGTGCAGGACTGAGGTCCTGATTGTGGAGAGATGAAGCACTGACCATCTGGTGGGGGCCACTTGAGCCAATGCCCTATACCACCACCAGGAGGTGCCCGTCAGATAGGTCAAGTACAGAAAACCTATCACATGTGGTAGAGAATGCGGGCAAGCAGTCACCCTGATCCAGAGGGGTAGGGTGAGGGAGCCATGAGACTTGCCCAGGTTGTCCTGGAGGGATGGAGGAGGCAGAGGAAGGATGGAGCCACAGATAATCGAAGTTCTGTTTGTGAGAGCAGTAAAGTCCTCCTGAGTTGCACCACAGACTGGCCAACACTGGTGGAGGCCAAGAACAAGAAACTGGGGTGGATAACAGCCCAGCTGTTCCAGATTCAGAGGACCAGCAGCACCTGTGGAGGGCAAACCAGTGTTTAGAAGAGCAGCTACGTTAGTTTGTGGAATCGTGGCACTACATCAGCCAGAGGACCTGAGGAGGAGAAGGTGCCAGGACAGGAGGCAGAGGTAGTGGGACCTGTGATGTTTTCTCTGTGGCCAAGTGGGTCACTGGAAGAGGAGCCATCACCATCAAGGGGGGAGGAAGGACCGGTGGGGAAGACTCCTGAGAAGCCTGCCCTTTGAAGGTAACAGGGTGGGGAGAAGCATGCTTGCCTTGTGGATCCAGAGAGCATTTTAAAAGAGGTTGCCTCCCCAGGAATGTTAAGACAGAAAGGGCTAGCCCTAGGGAAGTGGCTGAGACAGAGTGGTCTGTGTCAGGGGGGAAACAGAAGGGATGTTTCTGATGCCAATCAGAGGACCATTTAAAGAGGCATTGCCTTTGCAGCAAAGAAGGGCAAGGAAAAGAATGCTTAGGAAGCCAGCCAAGTGTGGAAGTGACCGAACGAAAGCATCAGTTTGGACAGTGGGCTGGGTGGACCCCTCAAAGGGGAAGAGGACCATTGTTGATAAAAGGTTGGGGCAGAGAGAGCCCACACTGATAGACAAACCCAGGTAAAAGCCTCATGGATGGATAATGAGATCCAGACCCTGAGGGAGAGGATGCTGGGTGAAACAGTGAGAAAGCTGAATGAGTTGAGGGAAAGACTGGAAGCCTGTGAGCACATGCAGGAGGTTGCACTTTAGGAAAAGGAAGATGCGTGCCAGCGTCTGGCTGAGGTAGGGAGCCAGAATAAGAGACTATGAGAATCAACAAGAGAGAGGGATACCGTGTGGGCCCAGCTCTGGGGAAGACAGGTGAGGTAAACCTCACCCCCTGACCTCCAGGATGCAGTTTGGGGTGGGGGGTATGTGATGGAGTGGTTGCCCTGTGCTGGCCCAGAAGGGATTGAAAGGACTTGAGAGCAGCAGCCAATGGGCTGCTGGGAGCTGTGGGCCAATCAGCAACAGGCAGCTCAGTATAAGAAGGAAGCTGCTGGGACTAGCTGGCAGTCTGGGTTAAATGCTTTAAGGAGCAGGTACTCTCCCTTGCTAGCAGACTGAGGGAGCCAGCACCTTAGCGAGCTCAGAGGGTATCACTGGGAGCTGACTAGGAGCTGGGATGCTGAAGTCCCAGATGGTGACAGTGGCTGGAGCAGCGGTCTGGAGGTGAGGGTGCCAGGAGTGGACAGTGGCTGGGACTTCAGAGAAACCAGGTGAGAGCAGATGTGGAAGCGTGACCCAGAGGTGAGGGTCAGCGTGCGACGGGGGGCTTGGGAAAGTGTCTCAGGGTAATAGAGTGTTGTAGAGACTAGCAAGAGGTGACAGTGCTGAGGTTGTGGCACATAGGATCCCTGGGCTGGGGCCTGGAGAAGTGGGTGTGCCCAGGTCCCTCTCTGCTCCCTCAGGGTGCCAGGAGTGGTGCAGCACTTGTGGCCATTGACTGTTTTACCTAGTGGTTGGAACTGGTGAGCAGGAGTGGACTGGTATGCTAACTTGGCCAGAGGGCTGAGGTCCTGATCATGGAGAGGTGGAGCACCAGCCCCCTGGCACAGACCACTTGAACTAGTTCCCCATAACACCACCAGGAGGTGCCTGTCAGGTGGGTCACATGCAGCTAACCCATCAGAAGATGCATAAATTAAATGATCCCTTGGAGTACGTAGGAAGACTGCTATAAAGGATTTCTTAATCTTGGTACCAATCTACATTTGCAAGGGAAGGGATTGTCTGATTTAATAAATCTTTTCCAACTCTTGTGACAAACAGTTCTCACATTCTAGGATGAATGCTAATTGCTATCATGGGGATGCTATGGCACAAGCAACTTTATAGAGAGCTTATAATTTCTTTTGAAATGTTGGCCACTGACCAGTACTGGAGACACAAGGCTGGTTCAGATGGGCCATTGATCTGCTCTAGGTACAGCCCTTTCTTAAGTGATGAAAGCACGCCAGGGAAAAGGCTGATGGTGCACTCCTTGGAAGCAATCAACAGGTGGTATTGAGAGTCTCTGTGTTTAAGTTGGAGTAATGCTGAAGTATAACAGCCCTATTGTGAGCAGCCCCAGTGACATATGAACCATTTGTGGGCTGGATTCCCAAAAAGAACCCAAACAGGATAAGTTGCCTTTTAAAGGGATTGTTACTCTCTTGCATTCATGGACTTATGGAAAGATTGGAATCAGGAGAGTGCTTTTAATAAATGTTTTAAAAGTGGCTACGGTCTTTGAATGGACAGCTGAGACTTTATCATTTAGGAAGAGAAACAGAAGAACAGCTTCTGTTCTTGGAAAAACAGTGCCAGGTGCAGAAACTGAAATGGAGTCTGCAGAGTTAGCAAAATCCTTTATTTTTATATTTGATATCTTGTTCAGATCAATATGGATTCCTTGAGCAATTCGGGGGCTTGTCATCTGATTAGCTGTCCTTTTTATCCAGTTAGATTTTCCTTATCTATAGCAATTGTTGTTCCAAAGTACATCTACAGCTGCAACATGACCTTACAGGCAAGGGTACAATAATATGGTGCTGAGAGTTATACAGTGTGGCAGGTCCTGGAGAAATACGTTTTCCTTTTTCTGATTGTTTGCCTCCATCTACCCATACCCTCCCCACCAAGTCTCTCTATATTATCTCCCCATAAATTGTTGATGAAAGCTTTTGTTGCCTTCTCAAGGTGAGACAGGGCAATCCAGAAGGCAAATAAATAAATCTCAGCAGTTTAAAGTCACCAGAAGAAACACTGGGGAGGATGGGAAAAGATTGTTTACTGGGCCGCTTGCATATTTTAGTGGCCTGCAATCTCCCTCTAGTATCTCTTTTGCCTGATGTGCTTTGATGGGAGTTTATATTAACTGGTGTAGCTTGTAAGTCTATTTACAGCTCCGGTGTCTTTGGTGTGTTTGTGTGAGATGCTCCAGTCTGAGATTAGTTAAATTGGAAATAAATTGGTTGTTAAATAAAAAAGCTCTCCAGATGTGACAGTGATGAATGAGGGAGGTGAGGAGGATGCAGAAAGGTTGCTCCTTTCTTGAGACTCTAAAAAAATCATGGCTCTACTCTTAATAGCACTGAGGAAAACTTTATTTGCCTCGTGCTGGCCTCTCAAGGAAGAGGCAGCTGATACCCAAAGAGGAGATCAAATGGGGTGCTGGACACTGTGTGTTGAGTGTATGTCTTTCCTGTTAGCAATAAGAAGGGGAGAACCAGGAAGGAGAAGAAGGCTCTTGGTACATTTCATTCTGGTTATCAGTGGTCATCAGCCAACAAAATGACGTAAAGGACTGGGAATCAGTACCCCTGGCTTCTACTCCCAGCCCTGCTCTCTCACAGTTAGACAGTCGGGACCCTGGGGCTCTAGAAAAGCCTTTCTGTGAGCTGTTGCTTGGTCTTGTTCTGAGAGCCAGTGAATCTTGTCTCCCAATCCCTGCCTCTGACCAGTAAAATGCAGGGCAGGGAGTAGAACCAGGGGTTTGCAGTTAAACTTCATCACCTTTGTCAAGTCACTGAACTGCTCAGGGCCTGAATTTCCTCCACCTTGCATAGTGCAACGTGGGGGTGGGGGGAGTCATCAGGTTAGAATTTTCTGCTTGCTGACATCTGGGTTAGCATCTTCCAGCCACATTGCACAGGTATCTTGGGAAGGTCCCACAGGGATCAACCGGCTGTTTTCATATTCACTCACGCCTGTCTTACTCCCTGGGTCTCAAAATAGCAAAACAACGCTGAGCAGTGACTGGTGGAAAGGCTGCTCTAAGGCCCCCAGAGACAGTGCTATGGGGAATGATTGAAGGATGGCAGCACACAAAAGCACCCTGCTCTCCAAGCCCTGGATTGGACAGCAAAGGAGCAAAAAACACTGGTACTGCTTGCTGTCACAGTGCATTTGATGAGACATGCTAACAGTGATAAGTTGGGCCATGGTCACACAAGCTGAGCAGGAGAGCAGGAGATATGATAGGGCTCTGGCTAATGTAAAGATAAAGCCATTTCCTTGCCACCCAGAGATGCTGCCAGAGATTTTATTTTTTCCTTCTCCTAGCTCTTCAATGACTATTGTCCAGGGAGATTAGCAATTAACCAAATGTTTTCAGTTCCCTCACTCTCCCACTGTGACTGTTTTGTTGGAGAAATAATCCCATGTCTTAATGCCAGCTACTAGAAGGAGATGAGATGTCTTCCCTTTGGCACATCTCGGTGTTTCATTTCCTCTGGGCCAGCTTGTTCACAGAGCCAGGTATAGTGAGAAACTCAAGGTCTTTGCGCAACTTTGTGCCTGTTGCTGGGGTAATTGCACATACAAAGCTGGCCAGCCAATTCACATGCAGCAATCCATGCAAAGGTGGCAATGAGTTTTGAAAACAGGCTCTTTGTGTCAGTTTGATATGGAGGGTTAGTGATGTGTGGGATATCAGTTACGAGCCACCAGTTCATTTCACATAAGCCATTAGACAGCCACTTCCAGGCACCAATTTTAGATGAATATGGAGAAAAGACATAACATCAATTTCCATATCCCAGTACTCTGTGCGTTGTGGATGCAACTTAGATGTTTTTTAGACTCCCTCCCCCATCCAAAACAACTTGGTGCATTTGATGCAAATTTGTGAAATGTTTTCTTGGACCCGAATTTGCATTCTTCTCTGAAAAAAGTTTCGATTGAAAAATGTCACCCACCTCTAACACTTTCAGACCCTTTGGAGCAGGTTTGGAGAAGGGACCCATTCTATGTCTCACTCCTGATTCCATGAACCTATTCACTGCTCTGGGCTAGATTTGAATCTGATATCCCATAATCCCTTTACCAATCCGAGAGACGTTGTCCATGTGCAGAGTTTTCCCTTTGTCTCTGGATCTCCCTGACTGTGGTCAGTCAATCTAATGTCATTTCTTCTGAGAATGATACTGTAGGGGATTGTAAATCCATCAGGGCAGAGTCTGTGTTTCTACAGCACCTTGCACAATGGAGCACTTTTTCAATTTGCAATTGAAGTTTTTTGGACATCAGCAGAATATAAATACTGACTACCAACACTGCAAAAGCATAGTATGTTAGGGAGAATATACGGAGTGGGGCCACGATTTCCCCTCATTGTTATGCTCTTCATTTGCCTTGTGCCCAGCACCCATGATAATTTAAGGGTTGCCTTTCTCTGGGCTGTTTGCTGAGACAGGCACAAGGTATCTCAGGCTGCTACTTCCTCAGCTTTTGCGAGATTCTTTTCCCCATCACCTCCCCTCCTCTCTGCCTGCTCTTCTGATGGAATCTCTCGTTTCTCCTAATTAGTTCATGGAAACAAATACAGAGCTGACAATAAAGAATAGATTTGTTGGGTCAGACTCAATACCAGTCCCTCAAATGCCGTCTGACTCTGACACAGGCTGTACTTTGAAAACAAACAGCTCTATTAAATTCAATGCATGCGTGAACAGCTCTGGAGAGGCTTCCTCCACGGAGCATCTACCTGCTCTTGGGCTTTGTCTTTGTGTCTTTTTTTTTTTTAAGGAGGGGGGACGGCGTGTGTGTTTTTTACCTGGCTAATGGGTTAGCCAAAGCCCAGTGGAGACCAGGCACTGTGTTTTTCCTGTAAGGTAAAGAGACAAGGTAAACCCCAGCAAGGGTATAAAGCTGACCTTGCTTAGCTCTCTCATGTTAAAATCTAAAGGTACCTAGTCTCTGCTAGAATTTTGCAGCAGGACAACTAATGTGCATTAGTTATCTGGCTGTAATTTCCCCCTCCCCCCCCAACACACATACACATACAGAATAATTCCTCAAAATGATTCCTATCGGAGATCTTTTAGAAAAACATCCAGTCTTGATTTAAAAATGTAGTGATGGAGAATCCACCACGACCCTTGGGAAATTGTTCAAATGGTCAGCTGAGCTCATCATTAAAAAATTATGCCTTCTTTTCAGTGCACACTTATGTTTATGAACTTGATTTTACTCCCTTGCTGCTCTAGGCCTTGTCCACCTGACAAAGAGCAATTTCCCACCCTGGAGTTTGTCACTGTTTGACAGAAGATTCATGCAAATCTCAATAGCTCCACTGTAGTTACTGCTGCTGATCTATCCCAGCTGTAGGTCTGGCCTTTGTGTGCATCAAAATCTTCCGAGTGACTTGTTTGTGGGTTTTTTTCCCCTCATGTACTGCTGCCATAGAGCCATCAGAGGGAGCTCAAACCATTGCATTTTTGTAGGGTCTGCAAAACCAGTTGCTTTTGTTTTGGCTTTTTACTCTCCTGGTGATGATAGAGTTAGATGTAGAATTCAGACGAACCAAGAAGATCCTAGATATTTTAACTTTGGGAGACTTCTTCCAACATAATTATAGAGAGACAGCTTAAATTCTGCTCCTAAAACCCTATTATTGGTAAATAAATTTGGTGCTGTGTATGAAGGTCCTCATGCCTGCAGGTGTGTATCAGTGTGCAAGCCTCTTAATCTCCTTCTCTGAGTGCATTTGTGTGTGGGGTGTGTGTGTGTGTGTGTGGAATTCCCCCTCTGTATGCCCAAAAGTCTCTCTCTGTGTGTATCTCAGGTTGTGTATGGTATTGTCTTATCTGCTTTTTCTAATCGTCTGAATGCATGTATGTATTGCGTATCTTACTTCATGTGTGCATACAAGAGCATGTATGCTGGTGTGTGTACCTATAGAAAGATATGTCATTTTCTGTGCATCTCTATGTGTGTGTGTGTTGTTTGGTACATGTGTCTCCCTGCATACATGGAGGTGTGTCTGGTTGTTACACCCCACTCCATACATACACCCACCCAACTCAATATCTTCTCTTTGTCTTTTCCCTTTCCTCCTTCTTTGGTGGGGTGAAGTTCTTCCAACCTAACTGATAATTTCTTGTCTTGGTACTCTCAGAACACATTGCCATTGAAAACTGAATTGTTTGTTTCTAGGCTGTTACTTTACACATCACTCCTGACATCAGAGCTGAGAAGTGTCATTACAATGAGCCCTTGTGAACTGTCCTGCTCCTGTCATGGTGATCTAATAAGGCACTAACCACCTGTTACATAGTAGTGGTGGAACACATCGTTCTTGGGATGAAATAGTCATGCTAGTCTCAGCACAGAGGCCAGAGATCAAATTGGTGATCAGTCCTGGACAACCTTCTCATTCCTGGGGCATAGTCCCTCTAGGTCAAGAGTGGATGCGTGCTTGATGAGAAGTTACACAGTTGAGCCTGCCTGGTGGATGAAGTAACACCTTTCAGTCTCCAACTTTTATGGAAATCTCACTCTTTCTCTCTTGCTCCCTCCCCCTCCCTCCCATGCACTTCTGTGCTTTTTCCTCATTTCTGGGACACCTAGATTTGTTTTACTTAGGCTGTAAGATCTTTGGAAGAGGGACTGTCTTATTTTGTAAGTGTTTGCACAATACCAAACAGGCCATGATTCCCACTTTGGTGCGCTTAGTGATACAGCAATAATAATAATATAATAGAAAATGTTCAACTTTATGCAGAATATTTTAATCATCCTATAGAAATTAATGGAGAATTCTGACTTTGTATAAGATGCTCAGAAAAGAAACCTAGAGAAGGGGAAAACCAACAAGGAGTCTTGTGGCACTTTTAGGCTATGTCCACACATACATCATTATTTCGAAATAACCCATTTCAAAATGAGTTATTTTGAAATAAAGTCCTTATTTCAAAATAACTTAATTCAAATTAACAGTTTGTTAATTTGAATTAAGGGAAAGCCTAATTTCGAAATAGCCCTTGTTTTGAAATGGTTATTTCAAAACAAGGCCGTTCGGACATGTTGTTTCAAAACAGTTGTTTCGAAACAATGGTGTTGTTTTGAAACAACATGTCCAAACGCCGTTGTTTCGAAACAACCTTTTCGAAACAACGGCTATTTTGATTAGATGCGAGGTTTAACGGTTTCGAAATAACAGCTGTTATTTTGAAACAACGGGTCCCATTGTTTTGAAATAACAGTGCGTCGTGTGGACATGCTGCTTCTTATTTCGAAACAACCTCTGTTGTTTTGAAATAAGAAGCCTGTGTGGACATACCCTTAAAGGCTAACAAGTGTATTTATCGTATGAAGTTTTGTGGGAGAAAATCCTGTAGAACCTCATGCGATAAATACGTTTGTTAGTCTTTAAAAGTGCCACAAGACTCCTTGCTTGTTTTTGCTGAACTTGACCAGTGGTTCTCAACCTTTTGTGGGTCACGACACCTTTGGTCACAACGTGCTGACCTACAGGACACAAAAACCCACCCCACCCAGGCCGAATCTAGTCATCTCCCTGGCTCTCTGTAACACACTTTTACCACTTTGTGGCAACACAGTAATGTGTCCTGACAGAGTGGCTGAGAACCGCTGAACTAAACTAATATGGCTACCCCTTTGGAATTAGAGAATGGTATTTTTCTCTATTCAATTCATTAGGTTCTTCAGTAGAATCCCATTATATAACTATGAAACTCTACTGATTTCATGTCTATGATGTTCCAAAGAACATTTCCATAGGGAAAGGTAACCAGTCTGGGACCTTTCACTAGCACTTAATAAAAACAAACCAATATTGTATTACTAGTACAAATTGGAGGCATAAATTTTCTCTTCCTTTTAACTGGGCTATGATGGAGTATGGCAAAAACCTTTGTTGGTCTGAAATGAAGGTGGCTAGAGAGAAGGTCATAAAGGAACAGATTCTCCCAGCATAACTCTCAATAAGAGAACAATAAGAGAAGGCTGGCTTTCCCAGTTTAGATCGATGGGGCTACTAAGGGAGTAAAGTACTTCTCTGTAAGTGAAAGCACCAGACTCAAGCCATGCATCTGTATCCCTCAGCACTCATGTTTGGCCTTTAGTTTATAACAAAACAGCAAATTCAAAAGGGGATAAATATTTCTGCCTTTCTTAAGTATAATTTCATATAAAAATGATGAATTCCTTACTAAATCTGCAATTATTTTATTATGCAGAACTAATGAAAAATACACATGAAAGCCTAAAAAGAGCCGATGGTAGAAGAGTTACTTAATGGAAGAGATCACTTTAAATCAAGCAATTATTTCCTTGATTTTTTTCCCCTTAAAACACACATTTGTTAACGATGTTTCAGTTACTTTTTTTCTGTAAATAATCACAGCATGACATGATAAAACAGATGGGACAGATGCTGCTCTAAATTAAACTGGTGTAATTAATGGAGTAATTGGGGTTACTCCATAATGACACTGGTTTAATTGAGAGCAGGGATTGATCCAATCTCAGATTATTAACAGCAAGAAACTTGTCCCCTTTCTTTTAGTAAAGTGAATCAAAGATTTTTTTGATGGTGTGCAAAACCCGTTGCTATTGTTTTGGCTTTTTACTCTCCTGGTGGTGTCTCTGGAACGTGCTGTGTCACAAGAGCTCCAATTGGTACGGGACAACTGAGGTGCAGTGAAAGGTGGGAATCATTCAGGGTGACCGGATGAGGTTGAGGAAGCCAGTCAAATGGCAAGTGAGCTAGAGCAGTGGTTTTCAACCTTTTTTTTTCTTGGGACCCAGTTGAGAGCAACCATTTATGCTCACGACCCAACAATTACATCTTTGAGCAATGCATTCCAGTCTTTTGGGGGCAGCAGCAGGTGATGCCACGACCCAGTACCTGAGGGTCTGTGACCCAGGGTCCTGACACTAAGTTTGAAAACCACTGAGTTAGAGTTGCTGGAAAAGACCACACAATAGTCTTAATAAGGGCATGATCATTGTCTGATCGCACACGGAATGTGGCTGGGTGCAGAGAACAATGCCAAGTGCCACCAAATAAAGAGACTTGTAAAACTTAGTTTTCCAAATCAGTTGTTAGCTATTGGATGAATAAAATAGCACACGAAGCTGCAACTCATTCCTTGAGAGAGCAAATATCTTCTTAAAATTCACCTCTGCCATGAGGCCTCCACCTCACTTGATGAAGCTGATGACTGACAGTTAGTAAGCACTAAGAAGCCGTAGTCACAGCACATTCATGTTATCACATTTGTGTCTGTTTTCCTTGTATCCCGTTAACTATCTCTTCACTCCCTCTGTTTGTTCCTGTCTTACACTCAAGTGGTAAGCTCATTGGCTATGTTCACACACAGGGGTTATTTCGATACAAGTTGTTTCGATACAAGTTGTATTGAAATAATGCCTTATTTCAAAATAAGTTAATTCGAATTAACAGTTTGTTGATTCAAATTAAGGAAAAAGCAGGAATCGAAATAGCAGGTTCAGACAACAGTTATTTCGAAACGAGTCACTGTTGTTTCGAAACATGTTCAGACGGCATTGTTTCGAAACAATCATTTCGAAACAACGTTATTTCGTCCCCACATGGGGTTTAAGTTGTTTCAAAACAACGGTCCATTGTGTGAACATGGCCTTTCTTATTTCGAAACAACCTTTGTTGTTTCGAAATAAGACTGCTGTGTGAACCCACGCATTGAGGCTGGGACCATCATCCTATTGTGTGTATGTACAGCACCTAGCAAGGTGTTATTGCAATACTAATGAGAATGAGTGGGTTGCCAAATGGACATGTCAACTTGTGATTGTCTCACAAACTTTTTATCCCTGTGCAGGTCAGTTCAGAGTTAGGGGTCTGGACCAAGTGTGGTTTCTGGGTTTGGCTCTCTGATCTGATGTTTGGGATGGTGAATGGTTTGAACTAGAGGTTCAGTTGGTTGCCATCTGAGACTCCAGCAAAGGTAGCCCATAACACATATTTTGGTTTATCAACCACTTGTCTATGAATGTCCTTTGAAAAGCTGTCACCCTGTTTTCTCTCAATGGAACATGGTTGCTGCGCCAAGGAAGAGGGCAATTTCTTGTCAGTATTGCTTTCCTCGACACAGCAAAGGACAAAGCACTGATATTTCCAAACCGTCACCATACATCTCTCATGACTACACCATAAGAAGAAATACAAAGGACCGCCCAGGGCATGAAATTCATGTAGTCTGATGCTAGAATTCCTCTGCAGAAAGAGAGAGAGCTTGGAAACTCAACCGCCAGACATGAGAACTCTGTATGAATAGATGGTTCAAGCATTTCAAGGCAGATTAGGTTGCTAATGTTTGTGACAAATTACAATCTGGGAGTTGTGAGTCACCAACAACCCAGGTAAACACTGAACAACTCATTAGCTACAATAAGTGAGTAACCCCTGGTAACCTTTCTGCTTTTGAACTCGAGCAGCACAGAGAATGTGGGTTTCCCTAAAGCTTGCACAGGCTGGCTCTCATGGTAATACGGCAACAGGTGACATTTTCCTCCTGTGGAAACAGTGCATATTCAGTGTGAAAATCTGTCGCATGCTTAAGAACTGTTATGCCTTGATTTTTCTTGTATTGACACTTTAAATCTCTTAGGACTGTGCTCTCTGCAGCCAAGCAGACATTTTGTGTTTGGTCCATAACAGATGGATGCAGCCACACACAAAGTTCTCTCTCATGAACAAGTTACAAGTCACAGTGCAGATATCTGTGGCTCTTTGTGCATGGAGAATCAACAATTTGTTAAATAAAAAGGTTGTAAGCATTACACACCACCCCAAGATGAGAATGACACATGGAAAGCACCAGGAATACTGCTAAGACGCAGATATTTGGGAACCCAAATACTGATCTGTTTGTCCGCCTTCAGGAATGCTTGTCTTGGCTTAGGAAAATAGACCCACACTATAGCATGTGGAGGGGAGAAGAGGCTCACAGTAAAACACAGTTGTCCTGTGGATAGCAAAGTTACAATTTGAATGTCCTGTTTTGGAGTAAAAAAACAACAAGCAGTTGTGTGGCACTTTAAGACTAACTGATTTATTTTTTGCATGAGCTTTCGTGGGAGAAGATCCCAATCTGTTAGTCTTAAAGTGCCACACAACTGCTTGTTGTTTTTTTACTGGACTAGACTAACACGGCTATCCCTTTGGAAACTGTTTTGGAGTGGCTGTGACCCAGAAATGATCCTGGGTAGCAGTGTTTGGACCATTAATCAGAACTAGCTGTGGTTGACAGTCTCTACTGAACTATGAGACCTGAGCCCACAGTGCATTGGCAAAAAAATGCATGACATTAAGAACTGGTAACAACAGGGTGGACAAAAGAGATATTAATGTCCTTTCCCTCAAGCATATTTAAATGCATAATATTACCACGACAAGTCACCCAAACCACAGGTTGCTGATGCACTCCTGGAGCTGCAGGCTGTTTACACAAGATACGAAGGAAGGGCTGGCTTCTCACCCCCTCACCTACCTACACTTGTCCTGCCAGGAATCCCAGCCTGGCCCCTGTAGAACCAATCTCCATAACAATTGAAGAATTAGAGGGAAGTGAAGCCTGTCAGAAGAGCGGCAGGGCAATAATGCAAGAGAGAGACAAAAAATAAATATCCCAGCTCCTCAAGGAGGAAATGGGGGCTATAAATCAGGCAAAGATGAATGTGTGATCCCAGAAACTCAGCTTCATGAATATTCACAGGCATGTCTTAGGGGAAGCAAATGGCTTTGCAGAGTATGCTAATTGGAAGGCCTGTGTCATTTGCTCTGGGTCAGAGATGGGTTGGGAAGAGATGAGAGAATAGTCTAAGACCCATACAATCAGGCAGGAGTTGCTCTCAAAGATTAGCTCCCAGCTCCATGTGGATATAATTCAGTGGGGGCCAACACACCCAGGATGTCCCATGCTCTTCTGTTTGTATAATGGGGATAATGACACATCCTTTCTCCCATCCTATGTCTGCCACTGTCTGTTTTGATTGTAAGTTTACTGGGTCAGGAACTGTCTCTCACAGCACTCAGCAAAATAGGCCCTTGATCTCAATGGGGGTCTGTAAGTACTGCTCTAACATAAATAATAATGATTGTAAATTGTTTGGAGCTTAGTTTGCTCAATGACTGCCTTGCACCCATGCCTCAAGCTGTCCTGAAGGTCCAGTTGCATGCTGTTTTGACAGCTGTGTCTCTCTGGGTTGGGAACTTCCCTCAGGGAGAAGAGCTCTCACCTCTGGAATTCACTCCCTCGTGTGGTCTGTTAAGGGCTTTACATGGCCTCAGTATCATGGTGCACTTGGTAACTTCTTAATCCAGGGATTTTGTTGGCAGAGAGGTGACTATAGAAGCTTCATAAAGCTCCAGGACATCTAACATTGGCTTGTGAGGATGAGGGAGCCATTCCTATGATGGTGTTCAGTTTTGCTTACCTTTGACTTTGTTTCCACACTAGATTCCATGTCAGGGAGCCAACACATATATCTCAGCTTTACAGTCTGAGTTATTCTGGCTTTTTCACACATGTATGCTCTCTCATCTCTTTCCTGTCTTTATTACATCTTATTGATAAAAATAACATCAAGGATCTAAATTATTACTGTATTATCGGGGTATATCACTATCTGTCTGTCTGCCAAAAAATTGCTTTACATTTTGGTCTCTTTACTTATCCCCTTACATATTTATCCATCCCCATACTTATCTATCCATCTGTAGTTTCCTATGTGCCCATCGTCTTGGTATATGACAGCTGCCTTCCCCTCTGAGTTCCCCCACAACTGCAAACTACCTCTGTTCTTCCTGAGTTCTCTAAATCAACTCACTAAGCAATCAAGTGCTCAGGCCCAACTTGATCAAACCTGACACAATCAAACAATCAGGTTACAGAATGTGCTCGATCTGATTTATGCCTTGTTCTGCTGGCGTGGATTGGCAGACTGAGTGCTCCAAGCAATGTGCTGGCGTGAATGAAGTGAGGCCCATCAGGGTTGACTGGGTTTTTTGGAGGATAATGGTGGAACTTGGAGTTCTAGCCAGTATAAAGCCCTGTGTCATTAGGATCTAGGGGGCTGCCATGTCACAAGTGAAAGGAGTACAGATTTGGAGGGTTGCTGCTTAGCTACTAGTGATTGCATGCATAGGCGGAATGGGAGGAATGGCATATAACACTTGCCAATGGACTTTGGCTTCAGAAGCAGAGGGGTTTTGTTTTACTGAATAATGCGAAGCATTTGGGTAGTGCAAAGAAAGTGGTTTATATCCTCTAACTTGGAAAACCTGGATGAGGTTCCAAATGGGTGTTATTCCGGGGAAGTCAATTGACTGGGGCTCCCTTGTATCAAGCCTTGATGTACAGAGACTCAAACTCAGCATTTCCAATTTGTTAGCTAGACGCTAAAGGACCATTATGAACTTGTTCTACTCTATCTTACTCAGATTCTTGTACTGCACCCATCACCATGGTATCTGGATACCTTATTCATAGTGTTGTTACAATACTACTTTGCCTGTATGTTGATGATTTCAGAGTGGGTCACTCTTGCATTGGGCAATCCCCCTGAAAAAGGTGTTTTTCCCAAATCCTACTGCAGTTGCTTTTTTCTGGGATCTCCTGAGACTTTATTTAGGATGGCTTGTGTTTGTGGTACTGATAATAGACACTAGTTTTCTGGTTACCCCATCCTCCACCTCAACCTGTTTCTCTGTTTCATCTACCTCTTGTGCTCTTCAGTTACTGTGGTTGTCAGCTCTTTGAGGGCAAGGATGACTCCTTTAAAAAAAAATGGAGTGCACATAGCACACTCTGACCCATAACAGGAGCCCTTGGATGCTGCCACCATAAAGATAAATAAATGCAACTAATTCATAGAAAATTAGGGTCAAATTCGTTTTATAGGGATGGAAGAGGTGCTGGGTGTGGGGAGGGGCAGTTTGAGGATGCTGACCCTTGAAAAGTTAGCGCTGCTGTACATGTTGCACAACAGAAAGCTCTCTGAGACCACCCCGGAAGACTGAGTGCCTGACTCACCTGGTCCTTTTGCACTCTGGGAACAGTTGCCCTCATTTTAGGCTCTTCTAGCAGTATACACTTAAGCAGCACAATTCTTATTCCTATCCCCTTGTGGATTCCACCCTCCCGCTGCTTTATTTGTTAAGTACCCAGTAATTAGATGGGAATAACAGACTCCTACAGATTAGTGGGTAATTACACTTAATGGGAACATAACGAATATTTCCTGTTAACCATTTGGGTTTGGAAGACACATGACATAACCCTCTATTTACCCTGAGCCATCATGACAACTGTGCACTAATTAACCAAAACATTCATTAGTTAACAGTCATCATGCATGGCAAGTGGACCCACCAAATCTTTATTCTCCTCAATCCCTGCACCATAAAGTCCCGGTAATATTAGGTCTGCCCTTCAAGTACCTGCTCCATAGTTATCTGTCACAAGATGGGTGAGCCTGGTCCTAAACCTTGGCCTTTGAAAGAGAGAAGGTAGGAGCTGCTATAAGGATCTGATGGCTGAGGTCAAGTGACAGCAGGACTATAAAAGAATTTCTTGGCTCTCCACTTAGTGGGAGCATGACAGGCAAGTGGGATGTGTAGGGTGCTAAAGGGCTTATGAAGAGACCTAATGAAATTCTGAAGGGGGGAGGGAAGTGTCCCCAGGCGGGGATGGTGCTTGGGCTTAAAAGTCTGATCCCAGGAGAGAAAAAAAGCAAGGAGTCTTGTGGCACTTAAAGACTAACAGATTTATTTATTGCATGAGCTTTCATGGGAGAAAATCCCACTTCATCAGACGCTTCCTTGCTTCTTTTGCTTTACTAGACTAACACGGCTGCCCCTTTGGAACTTGGCATGATCCCAGGAGGAGGCTCTGGAGTGTGTCCGTCTGCCTCACAAGGCTGTGGAGGGGGCCCAGAGATAAGGGAAGTGTTGGGAGACATGTTTTGGGCTGGGAAGATTTGTTATTCTAGTAGGGATCTAAATCAGCAGGGCAGGGAGGAAGGACTGCTTGGCCTGGGACAGATGGGGTGGGATGAGCCAGCCTGGTGGTCTATATGGCAGTGTTTTTTTCGGGGTTCCAGTATGGGGCTACTACAGAGTGTAGCCTCACTCCTCTGCAAATGATGGGAAAGGCCTTTCCTTGAGAGGGGTGGCAACTTGGACTAGCCACAGAAATCAGGGGAAGGGCTGTTTGTTTTGAGCTGGAGTCTCCTTGCTCCAGAAGCGGCTTATTTTAGTATGGTGAGAGTCAAATACTTTCCATCTCTGACAGGCAAACGGGGCAGCAGCTAGGGGAGATGCTGTCTGCATAGATGTCTGTCAAAGTGGCTTCATAGAAAGGGCTAATTGCCGGTGGCCTGTGGTCTCTGTGAGTGTTCTGGAGAAATAAGTCCTTGGGTCTCGTGAAATGAATAAGGAAGGAGCATGTGAACAAGGACATCTGGGTTCTCTACCAAGCTGTGTCTCAGATTGACAGTGCGACTGAGCTAATCACCTCCTGTCTCTGGGAGTCACTTTAAGCTAATCTGCAGAATGAGGGTGATGGTTCTCCCCTGACTTGATGAAGCTCTTCTCGTTGTATGGATCAGGGCTCTCTATAACTATGCATTTCTTACCTCTGCTGCAGGAGGCATGTGGGGATATGCAGGGGCTCACTGATGTGTATCAGTTTGGGGACTGTACAACAGCCTTTCGGCAGAGGAACTGTGTCAGCAGCAGTGGAACTAATCCAAATTTTCGCTCCTTTGGGCAGTTCCTTTCCAAGGCAGGTGTAACTGTGATTAATGCAGAGTAAGGAAGAAGTTGATCTCTATGCAGAGAAACTTAATAAGATTGTTCCAAAAAAAGTCAGTGCAGGAGCCTGGCTTCTGCTTCTAAGTGAATGGCTGAGAAGCTTTATTTCTGTGTAAGTAATCAGAGGAGGATAAACCCACCGCCGCCTGCTCTGCCATCCTGGAATTGAGCTGTCTAGGGTTGGAGGGAGAATGCTCATCAGCTGTAATCTGTTCCTACATTGTTTAAAATAAAAGAACCTGCAGACCTTAGAAGTTCCTGTTATAAGCACTTAGACACCTTATTAAACACTCTGCATCTGTACTGACAAGAGCTTCAGCAGTTGCTGAGAGCTGTCTTGGCCAGTGAAGGTCAGACAGCTGGAGAGACACATATCTGTTCATTAACCTGAAAATATGGAAAAGTCGATCTTCCCCCTGTACAAGCAGGGCTGGAATTAGCTGTGTGTCAGCTGAAAGTCAGTACCTGGGAGTAGTGTGTCATGTGGAGAAAGGCCGGGTTAGACAAAACCATGGATGGGATGATTTAGTGGGAGTAGTTCGCTCTCATTTTTTTTCTTGTTTAAGTGGGGTTGGACTAAATGTCCTCATGAGGTCCCTTTTAGCCCTGATATTCTATGATTCTATGACTCTGTGCACAACCAGACAGGCTGCAACATGTACACACAGATTTCTGATCAGGTTATCTCATGGAGGATAGGTCCAACAGTGGCTATTAGCTAGAGTGGGCAGGGATGGATGGACAACCCTGCTCTCAAGTGTCCCTAGCCTTTGTTTGCCAGTAGCTGGAAATGGGCGACAGGGGATGTATCATTTGATAATGACCTGTTCTGTTCATTCCCTCTCTAGCACCTGTCATTGGCCAGTGTTGGATGACAGGACACAGGGCTGGATGGGCCACTGGTCTGACTCAGCATGGCTGTTTGTATGTTCTTATCCTGTACAGAGAGATATAGGAAAAGGAAACGTACTCAGACTGTCACACCATATATGGACAGAGATAATTTTGTACAAAAACTAAGACACAGTCACACACATAGGAGCAGAGGCAAGCTGATAATGATGCACATCACAACAGGCAGAGAAGTCCTATATGCAGAATGACTAAGACTTGCTCAGTAATTAATCACATGGAGGCAGACAGACAACCACAGAAAGTACAGGCTCACACAGCCACATTTATGTTCACACCAGGGCTGTATACTGGTGCTGAAATGATGTGTCTGATTGTATTGTCTCCCAAACGTCTCAAACATTTGCAGGAGGGGACCCCAGCAATGATAGGCCTCCCTCCAGAGAGCTGACTTTCATTAAAACACTGACCATGGACCAGGGCTCCCTTTCACTGTTAGATGAGTTTGATCGAAAGGCTCGTTAATAAGAAACATGACACAATCCTGGATGTGCTAATGCTCTTGGGAACTATAAACATAATTCCCTACATGATAAGGAGTCCTTCTCTTATTTATTTCAGGACAAATTCCTGCTGTTTACTCAATTTAGTGTAAAAGGGGAAGAATCCTTTCTGTTCCCCAGAGAGTTAAAAGATATCACACCTCTCTTATCCTGTACCCAACCTCAGAAAGGCCAATAGCAGCTATTAAAATAGGTTCCACAGGGGTAGCCATGTTAGTCTGTATAGAGCAAAAACAAGGAGAGTCCGATAGTACCTTAAAGACTAATAAAATTGCTTGGGGCATAAGCTTTTGTGGGCTGCAACCCACATTGTCAGCATGCATCAGATGAAGTGGGTTGCAGCCCATGAAAGCTTATGCCTGAAGAAATTTGCTAGTATTTAAGGTGCCACAGCACACTCATTGTTTTTATTAAAACAGGCATGTTTAAAACTCCATAATGTATTCATGCAGAGTACAAGTGCTAGAATGCTGGTCTTTTTTCACATTTATAATGCTGTATCACAGGAGTAGTACCACTGAAGTTAATAGTTAGGGCCACATTCCAATGCCTGCGTTAATTTTTTCCAGAAGAGCCTCACTGAATGCAGCTGGGTCACTTGTGGTGTGAAGTGTTGTTTCCGCATGTGTCAGGGCATATGAATCTGGTCCTGGTGACTTAACTGCCTGTCTTAAGCCAGTTCCTTCAGGCTGGAGCCTGCATCATAGATTCCTCCTAATCTCAGCTGGCTGAAACTGCCTGCTTGCTTGTTTGACGAGTTCCAAGGGGGTAGTTGTGTTAATCTAGTTCGGTAAAACAAACAAGGAGTCCAGGGACACTTTTAAATACTAACAAATATATTCATCACATGACCTTTCATAGGAAAAAAATCCTACTTGGTCATACACTTAAAGACCCTTCTGTAAATTCCCCATCTTCAAGTGTCTGACCAAGTGGGATTTTCTCCCCAGAAAGCTAATGTGATAAATAAAAATATGTTAGTTTTTAACAGTGCCACAGGACTTCTTGCTCATTTTGCCTTCTGGCTGTTCATCTCAGCAAAGAGGCCCTGGGTCAAATTTCAAACAGTGAACTTCACCATCCTGTCCATCTTCCAGTCAAGTCCCCTGTCAGCTCTTGGCTGCTGACAAACTGGATCAGTGGGTTACTTACCAGTAACCATCCTTCTTCGAGATGGGTTGCTCGGATTCATTCAGTGTTAGGTGTCTATGTGCCACAGTACACAATTGGCCAGAACTTCTTTTAGCCTTAGCTTGTCAGGACAGGGCTGGCAGCCACTGCCCCCGGCCATATATATGGCCCCAGACCTGCTCCTTTCCAGTTCCCATTAATCACTGACTCCAAGTAGCGGGGATGGTGGGAGGGCTCTGAATGAATCCGAGCAGCCCATCTCAAAGGAGGACAGTTACTGGTAAGTAACCCACCATTCTTCTTCGAGTGTTGCTCGGATACATTCAGTATCAGGTGACTGCTAGCCGTAGTGTGGAAGGTGAGTGGAGTTAGAACCTTATCTGCCGTCAGCACGGCTACCCACAAACGGCACAGCACCTAACACTGAGTGAAGAAGCAGTGGGACGCCAGGTGAACACCTATGAACACGCCACCAAGTACAAGATCTTTGAGAGAAGGCATGCATGAGAGTGCCGAGGGGTCATTTGCCACTCTGTCAGGAGACTATAACTCCAACAGGGGCAGTCCCTGGTTCATTGTTGGGGAATTTTCTGTATCATAATAGCAAAGAACATTCTTGTCACCAGCAAGACCATCTAGTGTAGGAGAGTTGCCCCTTCCTAGAAGAATCGACTCCTGAGAAAGACAGTCGTGATCCAGGGCAACAGACTCCTACAGCTGCAGGTGAAGGGCAAGGGTGGAATAACTGCTGCCCTTGCCACCTCAACCCCAAAAGGGGAAGGTAAATTGGGTTAAGTTACTAACCAAGGCTGGGGTGGGGCACACATCACCTCTTGACCAAACAGGGGATAGGAAAGAGGCCTTTCCCCATTAGCATACTGGCAGGAGATGCCATGGATAGGACTGATAAGGGGGTGCCCTAAACTGAGGTGTCCTGGCTCCATATGGAAGCTAATGCAGGAAGAAGGATAACAAGGAAGGAGTGGATGGGGACCCCTGCCCCTCCATCCGTTGATGCATGGGAATGGAGGGCCTGGAAGGAGGGCCCCAGAATAAGGCTTAGATACTTGGCAGACCCATCTCTGGGGCCCAAAAGCATCAGAGACGCTCCTTCAGGGAGGTCATCGTAAAGAGAGAAGTGGACATCTCAGAAGGGCCCTTCTTTAAAGGTAACCCTTGAGCAGGTTATAGTAGTAAAAAGGGGAACCTTTAGGTACACCCATCCTAGTATCAGGAGAGGAACTGGGAGAAAAGTGATTGAATTCCCCATGTTAGGTTGTCCCCGACCAAAGGTGAGGGGGAATGACCTGAGGTAGGGATGGTGTGAACCATTGCGGGGTTCTGGAGGGGAGCTTATGCAACTTCAAAGCTAGGTGTGCAATTCTGTCCCCTGCCTCTGTACGCAGACTTGCATAGGGAGAGGTGTGCTGAATCGAGGGCGGGTATCTGGCCATCTCTGTAGATGGGTCAGGTCCACCTCAAGAATCGTGCCTCCAAGCTTCAGAACTGGAGCGTTTGGAGCAGGGCACGTGGCTCAGAAGATATTCTCACTTCTATCGAGAGGCAGTCAACCTCCATAACATAGCTGACTCATCTCTAGCAGCGGGTGCAGGTGTTGGGTCCCGGCTGCAACAGGCCAACTATGAGGGATCTTGCGTAGATCCTGATGAGGAGAGAAGACGACACCTTAGGCAAGACACAAGCTGGACATGTTCTATAACTCCTGCTCTGAGGGAAATGAGTGTTATTGGTGCGCCACCCCATGTATTGGAAGGGTTAAGGCTTGGGCAGGTCCTGGATGGGAGGAGGGAAGAGGGAGAGATCTCGGGAAGAGGAGGAGAGCACGAGGCCACCCCTACTTAGGGAAAACAAGGAAGAACCACTGTGTCCTTTAAGGAACACAGAGGGGCAAGAGGGGACTTTAAAAAATCGTTACCCATAAGGTGTCAGTGTAAGTTTCCCTGGGTCAGAGTTCTTCAGGGAAACTACCCTGAGCTGAAGACCATAGGTCCTCAAATGGCTCACTTAGGTGTACGAATACTGATGGTGGTTAGGAGTTCTATCCCCTACTATCTCCCTTTGTTGCAATTCTAGGGAGGAGAGGGGTGCAATAGAAAGATCAAGGCAGCTCCTAGATGGCTGTCTAGGGTTTTCAGGGGAAAGCGACCCTTGCCTGGTTAGAGGGAGGCACCAGAGCAGAGGAGGTTCCAGTCGAGGGCTAAACTGAGGTCTGCCTGTGGACAGAAGGGCCAGTGAAATGTGGTGAAGGTCCTTGAGGAAGAAGGGTAAGAGCTGAAAAGGCAAAAAACCCTACGGTGAGACTCGAGGATCCCTCAGACAAAAGCCTAATATGAGTCTGCAGAGCATGGCTCTGATATTAAAGGGGGCACTGCCTGGGGAGGCGAGGCGGGAGAAGATAGAGGACAAAGGGGTATGGGCTTGCCCACTTACCCGTCACCTAGGGGGCAGGGGGCATCATCCCACAATAGTTTCCCCCCAATGCATTGCAGGCCAACACAGATAAGGAGTGCTCTCGGGATAGAGACACAGAAGCATGCACTTTCCAGTGTGTCCGATTGGGAAGGAGTTAGCAGAGGTGTAGGCATCCTGCCCTTGTCCCGGAGGGCTGTAGTGGTTTTTTTGTTTGGTTGGGTTTTTTTTGGCGGAGGTGTCATGTGCCCACCTCGCATGCCTCTATGACTTCTGGATTCCCACCAAGGCTCCAAGGGCATATATGACTGGAACCAAGTGCGTGTGAGGAGAATAGTCCAGTGGCCAGGCCCTTCACCCAAAGGGTATGGGAAGGGACGAGGTAGGCACATCATTACCAGAGAGGAGGAAGAGGTGTCCCGAGGCTGATTGTGAGGGGGCGTTTAGCAAAAGCATTTAGGGTACCGCTCTGATGTTCAAGGGTTTGATGAAGGGAGAAGCGACCCTGTTGGAGTTGATCACCTATAGTAAGGAAAGGGGACCATCATCCCACGGTCCAAAGGCTCCTAAAAGTTAGCACTTTTGGTTATGTGTGTGTGGGGAGGGATACAACAAGGGCCCCTCCCCCATGCATTCAAGGGGTCACGGTAGATTGGGAACGTTGAGGCACGTGGGGAGTAAGCATACCCAGGGCTCTAAGGGTCAACCTATGGACATAGTCACCACGGATCAGGGAGTCAGTGGGCGGATAAAGAGAGAGACTGTCCCTCTAAAGGGAAGTCTAATATGGCCTACTCTAAGTCCTGGGAGAGGTCAAAATCCCGAAGCCAGGTTGCCTGGCACATAGCCATGGCTACAGCAATGCCACGGCTGGCCGTGTTTGAGCCATCGAATGCCACTGTAAAGGCATCCTAAGAGGCCAAGGCACCTTCCTTGATGAAGGCATTCAAATCCTCCAAGTGTTCTTGTGGGAGGAAGCTGATGAAACTCTTCATAACTTCCCACAGGTCTAGGGAATCTTTTAACCAAGGCTGGATGGCTAGGAACCCTCAGCTGAAAAGCTGAAAACTGAACAGGCTTTTTCTACACAGGAGGTCAAACCTTCTGGGAGTCCTAGAGCAGTGGTTCCCAACCTTTTCTTTCCCATGGCACACCTTGAGACCTTTAAATTTTTCAAGGCACACCACTATTAAAAACTAATGAATATTCAAATTAATTTAAATTACTTATGAACGTTCATGAACCATGGCACAGTGTTTTGGAAATGCTACTATTTGGGGTAGTAGGGGTGGCAGAGCAGGGGTGGCAAAACAGGGGAGGTCAGGAGTCATGTGCAGTGGCAGGAGTGAGTCTAGAGAGCAGAGCAGGACAGGGTTGGCAAAAGAGGACAAAGGCAGCCATGTGGGGAACAGCACAAGGGTGGCAAGAGAGGAGAGAGGAAGGGAGAAAAAGAGTGGCTTTGTGGAGGGACTGGGGGAACGTGAGGAGTGGGAAGGTAGGGCAGGGGAGCATGGCGCAGCACCCACTTCCCCCTTCTCCACAGTGGCTCCCTGCCACCCAGGGCAAATCCTCACCCCACTGCTGCTCCCTCCCACCCACCCCAGTGGGTCCCGTCCTCCCTCCCTGCTCCCTTCTGCCTGTGATGGACCCTCCAGCCCCCAGCGACACCCCCCCACACACAGACACCCAAGCCCCCCACCTACACACATCCCCAATCAACCAGCCACCCCACAACCCCAGCCACACACCCTCTGCTACATATCCACTTCCACCCCCCTCTGCTACACACACACACCTGCCTCACACAACCCCCAGCAGTGCCCCCCCCCAAAGCCCTTACTGGGCTGTTTGCAGGCAGGCTGACAGGAGCTGCTCTGCCCTGCAGGGGGAGATTCACACACTCCCAGCCTCTCCCAGCTCTCTGCTGGCTGGGCATAGGATGGAGCCAGGTTTAAGGCAGAGCCACCTGAATGGTGCGTTTTGGCTGCTCCTGCTATTTTTAGGGGGACCCCTGGAACTCCGTGTTCTGGTGCCTTCCCCTATTTTTAGGGGGACCGGAACACTGCCTGTCTAAAAATAGGGGGCCCCGGAACTGTGTTCTAGTGCCTTCCCCCTTACTTTAACCCCTGCCTTTTCCCAGCCCTGCATAGCCCAGGAGGCTGAGCTGAGCACGAAGAGAACTTTAATCCCAGCTCTTGGGGATGCTCCTGGCACACTTGGGGTGTTCCTGTGGCAAACCAGTGTGCCCTGGTGCACTGGTTGGGAACCACTGTCCTAGAGGACCCAAGATGAATCAGGGCGGCTTGGGCCAGCATGTCCCAGCAATGTCAAGGGCACGAGTACGAAGGCGGAGAATCATAATGCCGACTGGAGAGGTTTCGAACCCCAGGTCGAATAAGGGGTCCTGGTCTCCCTCGAGGGGTGTGACCCTGACCCAGGTAGGCAGTGACCTGGTGAAGGGGTTCAAGTGTGGTAGGGTCTTCTCTGTAAGACCCTGGCCTCTGTTCGTGGCTGTAGTTGGGAGAAGGGGCAACCGTGGAACTGGGGTACTCGCACTGGGGCCATGGCACTGAGGGATTCCCCTTCTGGGGCCTCAGTAGGAGGTAGCTGGTTTCAAGTGCAGTGGCGGGAAGAACCCGGTGCCATTGGCCCTTCAGTAAGGGGCTGGGCCTGAAGAATGCACTCTCAGATCTCTTGCAGTGTCAAGGCAAGGGTGTCGGCACTGTAGGGGTTGAAGCCTGCAGTTTTGCAGTGGTGTGGGCCCAAGTAGTGAGCGGCTCCCCGTGGTGCTGGGCAAAGTGGAGGAAGGAAGGAAGGAAGGTGGACTTACCAATTGCTTCGGCAGCCTGACAGCTTGTTGAGGAGCTGAAGGGCCTCTGGCACTTCAAAGGCCTCCGGTGTGGGTGGCACCGTGGTAGGCACCAGGCGCTCACCCTGGAGGGGAGGGCCAGACAAGGCACCGGCATTTAGGTACCGGAGTTGGCCCCGAGTGTGCTTACCTGAGCTCTGCTGGGGAGCGGCATCAAGAGGGCGTTGGTGCTTCTGCCAAAGTGCGGAGTTCAGATGCTCCAGCCCTTTCTTTGCCAAGTATGATGCCAATCGCAGCTCTTTATTCACAGCTGGATAGTGGCACTGAGAGGGCCCCGGTGCCAACCGAGCACGCAGTGCCGAGTTAGGGGCTGGTCACAGCTTTTATTCATAGCCGGAGAGTGGCGCTGAGAGGGCTCTGGCGCCAACTGAGCACGCGGTGCCAAATTAGAGGCCAATCATGGCTTGCTTTCATAGCCATAGAGCGGTGCTGACAGGGCTCTGGTGCCCACTGAGCCCACGGTGCTGAGTTAGAGGCTGATCGTGGCTGTTATTTGTAGCTGGAGATCGGCGCCGAGAGGGCTCCGGTGCCCATCCAGAAATGTTCCCTCTAAGGTGATGATACAGTTGAGCAAGTTATGGATGCAGGTGAGCAAGTTTGTCGACCTATATCAGGCCCCTTCCCTGCTGCCCGCTGGCTCCCATAACATATCCATAACTTGCACAGCTGCATCATCAGCTTATAGGAAACACTGCTGTTATTACCATACTACGTCATGGAAAATGGTAATGATAATGAATGTGGCATTAAAAGAGCACAAAATCACGTGTTTTTAATATTATTTTAAAATAAAAAACTACCAAAATGTTTTATTTTACTAAAAACTGATGTTTTTTCAGTATATGAAAGTTTTCCATGACCCTTTCATTAATGTTCATGAGACTAAAAAAGTTAAAAAACTAAATTTGCAAATATGAACTTGAAAAGCACCTCAAAAGTTGACTCACTACTTTTTCATTTCCAAAGCAGCCCGTTTTACAATTAATGATAATAATAATTGTCCTATATTGTTTCTAACCAATTCAAATGTGTCTGTTAATAACTTTATTCACAATATGTTTTATTTTCCTTCATTTTATTAGGGTTTGGTATATTTTTTCCCCCAATGTAGCCCTTTTGCAGGGAGTTGTGGTCCAAAAAAATGAAAATGCCCGACACAGCTCTCAAACCCACACTTTTCAGGTTAAGAGGCTGTTACTTTACCAACTAAACCACTGAAGCTGTTGTTATAGGAGCCTCTAGGAATCTATATGTTTGGCTTCCCTTTGATTTGTGTGTCTAGGAGACAGCCTCAAGCTAATGGGTTCGAGCCCTGTGTTGGCTGCAGTTTTTTTGTTCATTTTGTTTTTTTAAGCATTCTACTCATAAAAAGTAACAAGCTGGGGAAAATCACCTATTTTTAGAGTGTCTGGAGGATGGAGGACTTGAAGGTAAAAAGGAGTACACGTCCTTCCTTTGCCAGACATCTGGCAGCCCTAGTCCTGGGGAAGCTACTTGCTCCCCCCTTCCAGCACTTTCCTTGGCAGTGGCAGCAGCAGCGGTGGTGGCAGCAGCAGGGGGGCTTCCCCGATTCCCACAGCTGGACTCTTTCTCCATGCACCCTCGGGCCAGCTTCCCCAAGTCCCCCAGGCTCCCCTTCCTACGGCTCCCCCAGGCCCCTGCCCTGGCTGCCAGAGCTGCTCCCATGCAGGGTGTGCTCCTCGCTGCAGCCATTCTGAGCAGCAGGAACCTGTACCAGGAAGTTTAAAATTTCCTGCCCTGTGCATGTTCAGGGGAGATCTTAAACTCCCCAGAACAGCTCCCTGACAGCCAGAAGAACGTGTGTTCGGGCCGGCAAGAAGCCACAGCTGCTGGTCCTGCGTGCTGGCAGTAAGGAGTGTGCTGGGGAGTCTTGGCTGCTGCGCCTGTGCGCACCCGCGCAGCTTAAAGGGAACATTGACGTCCAGCAAGCGGAGCCGGAGAATCCTTGGGTGCAGCAGAAGTACCCGGCATTAGCTGCAGGGCCCATTCCTGGGCGTGTTATGCAGCCTTTGCTCCCCGTCTTCCCGAGTCCTTTGTTTAAAAGACCTGCAAATAGAGCATAATCCACTCAGTGAAGCTCACACAGGCATTAAGAACCCTCCCATGTGGGTTGTCCCTCGGGTTCCTGTTTCTGTTGGAAGGATGTGGTAGGAGCGCTGATGAAGTCCGCAAACAGGTGTTCCAGTGAAAATACACACGAAATAGAGCAAAGAGACAGGCACTTGCATAAAGGAAGAACAGGCTGTTCTGTAACTGTCGCTGAGGATGGAAAAAAAATGGAACTGGGGAGGAGCAGGGCTGAGGCTATATATATGGCCAGGGGGCGGTGGCTGCCAGCCCTGTCTTGACAGGCTAATTGAGCACTGTGGCACATAGACACCTTATACTGAATGTATCCGAGCAGCATTCGAAGAAGTACTGGTATCTCTCTCCTATGCTCTCCACCTAGTTCAGTCATTGGGATGCCAACTTCTGGGGCTGTGACCCAATGTAAAAAATCAGGGCACCCAGGAAGGAAATTATGTAGGACTGATACCCCTTGTCAGTTTGGAGAGAGAGCATATGATCCTAACTTGCCATGGCAGATGGAAGTGGAGCATTCAGACTGCTTGCAGGCAGATTGGAATGTCTCTGCCTTGAAACTCAGCTAATGCAGGAGAAGAGGCCTGTTAATCTTCACAGCACTCATTGGCAATGTCTACATTAGAGACCATTTTTTGAAAAAAATTATTTCAAAATATATTCAAAATAATTATCTCAAAATAACTTTTTTCCAGAAATGCTGTTTTGGGAGAATGGTCCGGGTGTGACAGTGTGCACATCTGTGCATCCTGGGTTATGATCTACGTGATTTTCCTGTTCACTTATACACTGGAATTGTATGATTTGCTGCCAGTTACACCATGCAGTGTTTCTTTATGGATGCTAATGACCCATTCTACATGATGTCTATGATGATATGTTTCCTACAACTTCATATGTGTGAACAAACATGTAATATGCTTTCTATGGCTCAGGGATAAGGGAACAGAGGTTGTTCCCAGCATTAGTGAGCCTGAAAGAGGCAAAGGTATGCTAGTGGAGGTGTCCGTGAAGAGACAAAAGAATCATCTCAGCCCTGAAAGGGAGGGGCTGAGGGGTTTGGAAACAAAGACTGAGACCTGGAAGTTTTAAGAGGCTTCTGAGCTGGGACTCTCGATCTTGAAACAACTCCAAGCAAGATATGGACCCTGCCTGGCCTCAGGCAGACACTGGCTATGCAAACATCTAACAGCCAAATGCCTTGAGCATGAACTTGTTTGGACTATGAAGTTAGTTTAAGTAGAAGTATTAGGTTAGCATGCGTATTTTGCCTTTTACTTTCTTGTGGTCTCTCCTGACTTACTTATACTGTGAGTCTACCATGCTTAGCCATATTCTTACTTAGAATTATAATCTGATCAATAAGCTAGTAGTTGTTTTACCTAAAGCTGTGTGATCTTTAGAGGGGCTGAGTGAAGGAGGCTGGGCACAATCCATTTCTTTGTTAAATGGATGAACTTGAGAGTGTGATGGTTGGGAATGGTTCCCAATCTCTGAAGACAGTGGCTCCTGGTGTAGTAACTGGGGCCGGGGGTGCTTGCTGGGGGACCGTCTCTCAACTAGCCAGGGGGCATACACTTACTGTCTGGGACCATTGGAACGCAAGAGGCTGGAGTGGATTGACTCAGGAATGAGTGGTCACTTGGCACAGCGGGGTGAATTGGGGTTCAGGAGTGGGAATTGGGAGGTCACAGCAGCACACCAGACTGGATCTGGACAGCGGCCTGTCACACTGGGGACCGCTTGGTATCCCAAAATACCACGGCTTTTTTTTTTTTTTAAAAGAAAGCCTACACTGGACTTTCTTTTTTGAAAAAAAGCAAGGCAATGGAAAAGATAGGCAGGCTTTTTCGAAAAAAGCCTTTGCGGTGTCCGGCGATGGCTTTTTTCCGAAAAAGCTACCTCGAAAAAAGCTTTTTTTCAAAAAATAACTAAGTTTAGCAATCCCGAAAAAGCACTCTGGTATTTTGAGATACCAGAGCACTTTTTTGAAAAAGATAAACCCGCCAGCTTTTTTGAAGTAAAAAGCCTTTTTCAGGGTAGCTTTCTCGAAAAAAGCCATCCCCAGCCATGGCAAAGGAAGCCTGCCTATTTTTTCCATTGCCTTGGTTTTTTTTGAAAAACAAAGTCCAGTGTAGACTTTATTTTTCAAAATAAAAAAAAGCCTTGGTATTTCAGGACAATGGTCTGTTGTCCCGAAAGAGCATTTTTGAAAAAAAGTTTTTTTGAGATAATTATTTCCAAATACTTATCCTGAAAAAAAGTTTTTTCGTAAATGCTGAGTAATGTAGATGTACCCGCTGAGTGTCATAGGGGGGCATCTGAGAGGGACTTGCCTAGTTAATGCTGAACGCCAAGGGTAGCCTTCCTTCTCAGCATCTCTTCAGGATTTCATTCAATCCTTCTGGGACCTTTCTGAGCATCATAGACCCATTTTACGCCTGGGGGGGAGAGGTACAGGGGTGAAATGGGATTTATCCAAAGCTACATGGTGGGTTGGTGCCAGGTCTAGAAACAGTACCCTGAGGTCTTGGGCCTTAACACCCTGCTCTAATCAGTAGATTCAGCCTCTTTTCAGGACCTACATGACCTCTGTCACGTCTGGGTGAAGCTGCTCAGGATACTGTTTTTTTTTTTTTCAGTGCTAAAAATGTTGATTGATAACACCCACACTGTCTTCCTTCTTGTCAAAGGTGTTGGTTTTCCAGTGCAAAGGCGTACATTTCCATGAAAGTAGACATTGCTCAGGGTATCTTCTCTTTTGTTCAAAAAGCCATTTTCCATTTAAAAAAAATGACTGAACATTTTTTATTTCCTCATTTCTGTTCCCTCTTCCAAGTGCCTACTACACATAGAATTACCATTCCATGAACTTGTCTTCAATGCATTCACCTAGCTCATCGTAAGTCCTTCTTGAAAACACACCTTGGCTATGTGTGTGCCAGCCCATCTCTGGACTGTGAATTCCATGGGGCAAAGCTCATGCCTTCTCGGACCTTTGGAAAGTGGCTGCTGTAAACATGACAATGACTATATGGGATAGGAAACAACATGCCTATTAAAAAAAGCTTGTCCATCCCTGCCTCCGGGTATAGCATTTGTCCCAATAATCTGCAGTTAAGTCACATGGCAGTTACTCAGTATTGCTGAGTGATTTATAGGATGCCTGACCACACACTCAGAGGATGTGTGATTTTAAATTGCTTCTGCCTTGTATTTATAGTCAACAATTGCAGGATCCTATTGTGACAAGCATATCCCGTGGTGGCTGACTCTGATGGGTGTTCAGGTTGTGTGGTGGCTGTGAGGTTTATCATACAATGACAGCTCTATGGGCAGTACGGGCAGATCTTCAGCTACTCACTGACACCACTGAAAACCTAGCCTGTGCACATCTTTCTTAGAGTTCTTTTGATGCCGGGCTTGTGGCAGAGGTTGCAAGAGAGCATGACTCTTGCTAAAACCCAGCTTCTGTGCATTGGATTTGTCGGATCCTAGCTGATGGAAGACTCTAGTTTTTTCTCCTCTTGTTCCTCCCTGAGGTTAGCAAAGAGAAGGGCTCCTGTGTTCCACCATCATGACTTCTTTCCCAAACATACTGCCAGACTGATCTGAAACAACACATCCAGGGAGTGTCACAGCTCAGCAGCTCAATGCAGGCAACTGAATGAAAGCAGAACAGAACCCCAGGGGTGCTGCAGCAATGTGTATAGCAGGATGCTGAAAGCCATTGAGCGAAACTGCAAACCCTGGATGAGATGGAAGCCACTTCAAGCCAGGGGGGTGCAGCAGCATGTCATACACCCCTAATTCTAAAACCTATGCATAACCCTGCTCTAGACCCTTGCTGGCTCTCTTGAGCAGTCATATAAAACAAAAAACTTGTTCCCGGGGTGGTTTCTTGTTCAGATTTCATGGTTGGCTCAGTGTATTTATTTGTTTTCCTTCCTTCCCTCTTCTCTAGCACATGCTGCCAATATCTTGAGGTTTCCCTTCTAGGTAGAATGCCTGCCTGTCCTGCTCTTGTGTGCCCAGATGTCACAGTCGATGTCCAGGTGTCTGTCACACTCCAGTCCCTTTGCTCCGATTCCTCCCTCTCTGCCATGCTCCATATAACATTGTGCATCTACTTTTCTCCTCAGCGTGGCGGACGTTCCTTGCAATCAATAATCCATCCGTCTCAGCAGAGCCTCTCTGAGCTGCGAGCCACATGGACTGCCAGCATTCTGGCACACGCTAGGCAGTAGATGAGCACTGACCTTTGCAACTCACAGCATGGAGTCTCATAAACAAACCCCTCACCCTTAACTCTGCCACTGCTGCTGCCTGTTCTTTTAGCAGCAGAATCTGGCTGGGAGATTTTCAAGTGCTTCCTTGCAGGGGAGCAGTCATGCAAATCCCCCTGTCACTGCCCCCTCTCTGCCCCCTGTGCAGCTTGGGGAGGCAGCCCACACTGAGCATTTTCAAGTCAGGATCTAAGTTTTCACATAAAAAATTGTCAGATGAGAAACCGGAAGATGATCAATGCAGGCAGCTGCAGTCTGTTCGCAACCAGTCTGGGGCCTGGGCTTATCTGAGAGAAAACAGAGCATCTTTGGGGTGGGGGGTGGTGAAGGCAGGGATTGTGTTTTTAAAAATCTCCCAGTGTTGCTGAGAGGAGAATTGGAGCAGGGAAGGTACTTTGGCAGCTGGAACAAATAACGAGGCTTCTCTTGACTTGCATGAGGATCTGGGCATTGGCAAGTCTGCTTTGATCAGTGAGTAGCAAGTGAGAGGGAACTGGGACACAGCTGACCATGCATTTTAGAAAGGGCAGAATTTGTTTTCTGAGTGACTGGAGTCAACAGCAAGTATGAGAAAGAAAGAAAGAGAAAAATAAATGGGGAGAAGAGAGGGATCTCCCAGTCTAGGCACACTCAGCTTCAACAGGAGGAAAAGAGGATCCCAACTTCACAGATGGCATCTTGAGAGGCTCAGAGCCAAGCTGGTGGTCAGAGGACCTCAGATTCAAGGATGAAAAATACTATCTCAGCCTTAAATGTGTTAAACAAGCTGCCTTGAAAGCACTGCCCTTGGGGCCCAGGGTACCACCCCCACTCCTCCCTTGTTCCTGTGTGATGAATGAGATTGTTGACCAAGTGAGATCTGATAACAAATCTCTGGTTCCTCGGGGTGTTCTGGATTCATCGCCTGACCACATTACTGCAGCTGTTGCCATCTATCATGCTTAAGTGTGGTGCTGTTCTTGGTGGAGGGCCCCTCTGGCAAGTTAGTATTTAGCTGGCTAAAACATCTATCTATCTATCTATCTATCTATCTATCTATCTATCTATCTATC
>ML682025.1:27699780-27819973 GCA_007922195.1 Podocnemis expansa | reverse complement strand
ATCTATCTATCTATCTATCTATCTATCTATCTATCTATCTATCTATCTATCTATCACAGGAAGAGAGGGCAAAACTCAAAAGCTTTGTAAGGAAAAAAGATGTTTGTGCAGCTGCTGCTTCTTCCTGTGTCCTTGACCCTTGCAATGACACAGGTAGCAGGTGTGAATGAGCCCTGTTCTGGTAGCCAATGGCAAAGAACTGGAATAATTCTGTAGTTGCTGAGGTTAGAAGGATAGGGGTCTTCATCTGTCTGCTTCTCTTTCATCCAGCTGTGATTTAATAAGGATATTTTGCATTGGGATAGGATTTTTTTCTCAGGCCCCTGGGTAGCATAGGGTGAGGTTTCACCTGTCTCTGGAGGGTGTGGCTTGTGATTTCCACGGCTGGAACCTGATTCTGTCTAAAATGGGGTATAAAGTTGGATCCAGAAGGCCTTATATGAATGAAATTTCTTCCCTCACCTGCATGAAGAGAAAAAAAAGAGAGGTAGAAGCATAGGTCTACTGAGAGACTCACTTCCTAGGAATAGGGGAGACTGTACAGTTGTCACATCACTACAGCCTGTTCCATGAGAGTGTGAGCAGAGAAGGCCACATGACTATGCTAGGAGATGGAAAAGGAATGACAATGACAATTTCACATATGACACGGCAGGTTCCTGCAGTAGGCACAGCCAGCCATCAGCACAGGTGCTCAGAAGATGGCAGCTCTGGGAACCATAAAGTCAACTCGAGGGAGTGTAAATCCATGAGAAGAACTTATTTCCTTGACTTGCTAACATTTCCAATTCAGGAATAGTTTTTAAGCATGCACCAAACCTCTCTTAAATCCTTTGGGACAGATCCTCAACAGGGATACCTCCAACAAAGTCAGTGGAGCTATGCTGTTTATTAATAACTGAAGAGGTGGCCAAATTGCATTTTTCTATGACTCTGCTGGTCTATCCCTCTTGCATGCTTCACAACTTTTCAAGAACAGTTTCACTGGCCTATATCTGTTTCACTGGAAAAAAATGACTTGGTAAGAGTTTCTTAATTATCCCAAGGGTGATTCTTCAGTGTTCACCATTAAAGAGGCAATGAAGGGTTAAGGATCTGTATGCTCCATTGACAAATGACATCTGCAAATCATTCCCGAGGGCCGTCTCAGTCTAATTTCGCTATCGTAAATATATCTGGCATTACCTATTCCGGAAATACATGCGACTAGTCAATTGAAAAAGGCGTCTGCTGATGGCAGCATGACAAGCAATATCCATAACTGCTTGTAATCTTCCTCAGACATTCAATTGCTCCAATCCAGCTTCATTGAAGATGAAGAGGCTCCTATTATCTTGAGATCCCTCTGCCAACAATATTGCAAACTGATGCTGACACACGGCCCAAGCGCTCAGAGCAACGTGCTTATTAAAATATGTATTTTGTCATCTCTGGCAACACAATGAAACTGGGGGAAAGAAACGATTGTTATGTGGGGATAAAGTGACAAGATTAACAGTCCAATGGCCTAACAGAGAGTGCAGGAGAAATGCCACCCTGAAGAGCAACAAGTCTTACTAACTAGGGTCCAAGACAACAAGGTCTGAGACAAATCTTTCTTTCTGTCCTGGGAATGAAAGATGACTAGAACACCTCCCCGGCCCCCGAGTTGCTCTTTTCCCTCATGCAGCTAAGTGCAAGAGATCAGATCTCCATTCGGGTGTCTTGGCTGCCTGCCCTCCTTTCCAAGGGCAAGGTTTTTGCTAAGGAAGTTCAAGCACTGGGCATTGCCATATTTCTGTGTGCCATAAAGAGAGGTCAGAAAGCAGAGGAAGCTGATGGGTACTTTCTCAGGAGGGGAAGTAAAATGGTGCTTTCGTTTTTGGAAAACACAGCATAGGAGTTGCCTTCCAGGGCTAGGACAATGCAAGAGGAGAAGAAATTCTGATGATAGTCAGAGATTGTGCATGAGACAGACAGAATGGAGCTGCACAGCTAATGCATACAGAAGAGCAAAATGCATTCAATGAAACTGAAAGATGGCAAACTTTGAACTGATAAAGGGAGATATGCTTTTTTACACAGTGGACAAGGGCCTGTGGCTCTTGCTGCTAGTAGATATCACTGAGTCGAAGAGCTAAGCAAGGTTAAAAAAGGGATTACACATTAATATGAACAATAGAAATGTTCTAATAGGAAGGATTTAAAAAATATCCTCCTGCCTAAGGGCATGAGTGAACCTCTCACCAAGTATTGGTACTCAGGGGAAACTTTCCCAGGGGACAGATTATCCCATAGCTTATCCCACAAAGGTCTTTGCAAGATTTTCTTGCACATTCCTCTGAAGTAGCTGGTACTGGCCAGGGATACTGGTTTGATCTAGTCTGATAATTCCAACTCAGTTCCTTACTTCTCAGCTACTGTTCTTTTGGATCATTCAGAAAATTAAATTTTAGCTGCCCCTTTAGAATGACAGGCAAATCCAAGAGTCAGAGTTGCTGTCAGTGACTCATTAAACATCCCAATCACATTCAAAGAGAGCAAAACTTCAGGAATTAAAGATGGGATAGTGAATTTTCTCCATCTTTCTGAAGAGTGTGAGGTGTTTCCTACTGTCTATTCTCCAGTGATGTGTCCAGGCCAGTTTTTAATTACTTTGGGGACTGTTACGTAGTTGAATAGATCTCACTACTAGGGGTTTGTTGTTCATATGCTCTGCAGTTTAGATGTTCCCCTGTTCAGTTTCTTAGAAGAATCACATCTCATCTTTGAGCTCATGAACCAAATTCTCCTCAACTGTTTCCTGTGTTCTGGGATTATAGAATGGGTATCTCAGACAGGCTTCAGGAGTTTGGTTTTCTCTCATTTCGGCCTGGGACAGGGTGTGTGCATTGTGTTTGTGGATTTGGTGCAAGAAGGGAGTCAGAAATCACACTACATTTCTGCCTCATCTTTTGACAGGTGAGCTGCATTCACACCCACCACATCACACACACACACATTTATGAAGCAGAGTGCCCATTTTTGCAATGTTACAAGGCCTGGCCCATTGGAAGTGGAGGTCATGTGACTCCAACCACTGCTATAAAAATCCAAGCTGCAGCAGGCAAGGCAGACTTCACTTGGCAGCTGGCATGTGTAGAGGAGCCATCAGGGGACTTAATAAAGGATCTGAATCAGTGTAATACCTTGACACAGAGTAGGTACCTGATCCTGGCCCAAGGAACCACCAGTTAGTCTATAAGAAATCATTGTCTATTCAGTTCATGTAAAAGTCTAGTGTCTCGTAGACTCATAGACTTCAAGGTCAGAAGGGATGAATGTGATCATCTAGTCTGACTCCCTGCACAAGGCAGGCCACAAAACTTCACACATCCACTACTGTAATAAATTTTTCTATCCCAGGGGTCAGCAACCCAGAAGAGCAGAAAAGCGATTTCCCCCACCCTTCCACCACAACTGCATGAGCTTGAGCTGGACCAGCGGCCGCGCTGCCACTCTTAGCACTGGTGGGGGGTGTGCAGGCAGCTCTGCCTCCCTCCACTCCACTGGCGGGGCGGAGAAGTGCTCTCCGGCTACCCCCAGCTAGCCGCACCTCCCTAGGGGGACGGAGGAGAGTGGCCGGCATGGAGCTGCAGCTTGAGGGAGCAGAGCCCTGTCCCTGGAGTGGCTCGCTCCGAAGAATTCAGGCTGCTTCGCCCCTAGCCAGGATCGAGCCTGTTCAGCCCTGGGGTGGCCGAGGGCAAAACAGCCTGAACTTTTCAGAGCAGATCGCTCCAGGGCCCCGTCCCTGCAAGCTGCAGCTCTGCACTGGCCACTCTTTGGAGGGGAGGCCAGCTGGAGGTAGGTGGGGCAGAACTGCTCTGCCCCACCAGCACAGGGAGGGAGGGATGGAAGGAGGAAGAGAGGGCTACCTGCCCGCCTACCCGCGCCAGGGCTAGGGGCTGCAGTGCAGCTGTTGGGTCACCTTGGGCTCATGTGGTTGTGCTTGGGAGGGTGGGGGCGACCCTGGCATCCCGGGGACGGGGGACCTTTGCCAGCCGGGAGCCGCCTTATTTGGCTCCGATGCTGGGACCAGTCAGGAGTCCCCCTTGCAGCCCAGCATCCCCGGAGCACACCTGGCTCTCTGGAGGAGATTGTCAGGGAGCCACAGGTGGCTCACTAAGCCTGTGTTGCCGATCCTGGTTCTATCCTATGACTGAGTTATTAAAGTCTTCAAATCATACAGAGAATCCACCAGCAAGTGAGCCATGCCCCGCAGTACAGAGGAAGGCGAACCACCCCCCAGAGCTCTAGCCAATATGCCCTGGGGGAAAATTTCCTCCTGACCCCAGATATGGCAATCAGTAAACCCTGAGCATGTGGGCAAGTCTTACCAGCCAGTCACCCAAAAAAGACTTCTCTGTAATAACTCAGAACCCATCCCATCCAGTGTTCCTTCTCAGACCACTGGCATATGCACTACCAGTAGTCAAAACTCAATCTATTGCCAAACTAGACTTTTCCATCATACCATACCCTCCATAAATTTATTGATCTCAGTTTTGAAGGCAGTTGTGGTTTTGGGCTCCACAGCTCCCCTTGGAGGGCTATTCCAGAACTTTACTCTTCTGATGGTTAGAAACCTGCATCTGATTTCAAGCCTAAATTTGCTGAGAGACAGTTTGTATCCATTTGTTCTTTTGTCCACATTGTTGCTATACTCAAATAATTCCTCTCCTACCCTGGTATTTATCCCTCTGATGTATTTATAGAGAGCAATCATATCTCCCCTCAGCCTTCTTTTGGTTAGCCTAACAAGCCAAGCTCTTTAAGTCTCCTCTTACAAGGCAGGTTTTCCATTCCACGGATCATCCTTGTAGCCCTTCTCTGCACCTGTTCCAGTTTGAATTCATCTTTCTTAAACATGGAGGACCAGAAATGTGTGCAATATTCCTGATGGGGTCTCACCAGTGCCTTGTATAACGGCACAACTCCTCCCTATCTGTACTGGAAATACCTCTTCTGATGCATGATAGGACCGCAT
This sequence comes from Podocnemis expansa, assembly GCA_007922195.1. NCBI lineage: Eukaryota > Metazoa > Chordata > Testudines > Podocnemididae > Podocnemis > Podocnemis expansa. The sequence goes on along the minus strand of ML682025.1, from coordinate 27,814,968 downwards.
TAGCTTTTTTTGCAGACGTATCACCTTGGAGGCTTATAGTCATCCTGTGATCATCCAGAACTCCCAGGTCCTTTTCCTCCTCTATCACTTCCAACTGATGCATCCCCAACTTATAGGAAAAATTTTTATTTGTTCCTAGATGCATGACCTTGCATTTCCATTGTTGCCTGTTACTAAATTTCATCCAATTCCTAATACTCCAGTTTACAAGGTCATCCAGATCTTTCTGTATTATATCTCAATCCTCTCTGTATTGGCAATACCCCCAAACTTGGTGTCAGCTGCAAACTTAATTAGCACACTCTTACTTTTTGTGCCAAGGTTGGTAACAAGAAGATTAAATAAGATCGGTTCCAAGACTGATTCCTGAGGAACTCCACTCATAACCTCTTTCCAGGTTGACAGTTCACCCTTCATTATGACCCACAGTAACCTCTCCTTTAACCAGTCCTTATCCACCTTTCTATTTTCATATTAATCTCCATCTTTTGTAACTTAACTAATAATTTCTTATGTGGACTTGTATCAAATGCCTTGCTGAAATCTAAATAAATTAGGTCCACCACATTCCCTGTATCCAAAAAATCTGCTACCGTCTCAGAAAAGGAAATCCATTTGGTCTGGCACGATCTACCTTTTTTAAATCTATGTTTTAATTTATCTCAGTTACCATTATTCTTGATATCTTTAAGTACTTTCTCTTTCAAAATTTTCTCCAAGACCTTGCATACTACTGAGGTCATTCTATCTGGTCATGGAATGAACCTGATTATTCATGGAACCGGATGCCTCATATCTCAGCTGGATTTATTTCCAGTCTCTCTGTGCATTCTCTAAGTCACTCACTTCTCTAGAGGGGGATCATCCATCAGATAACATGGTTTCATCAGCCATCTGGTGCAATGGCAGAAAAGCCATTGGGACAGAGTTCTCAGGAAGTGACACACTGGAAGAGTGAGGTGCTCACAGGGTGAGGACTGAACAATGGTTGTTCTAGAACCCAAATCCCAGTGGACTGCAGGACTATTTCATAGTCTCGCTGCATTTTGTCATCTTTGACACCTGCGTAGTGTGAGTGTAAAGCAGGGGTAATATGCCATCACATTTGAAGTGTGTGCCCTTTGGACTGGTATTGTCTGCCCATGGACCAACGGGCAGGGACAGGTCCAGGATGGTCTCAGGGGCATCTAACAACAATTTGTTGCTGGTGTTTGAAGCCAGTTTGAATGCAGGCCTCTGACGTGTTCAGATAATGTTAATAGATGCAGCAGCAGCAGCCACAGGGAGAACATGCTATTTACTGTAAATATAGCATCTAAACAGAACCATCATTTTGTCTTCTACAGTTTAACACCATTCGTAATTACGTGTTTTATGAGGTTTCCCCCCAAGGCTCTGAGTTGCTTTTTTTATTTGAGGCTAGTTCCAGTTATTTGCTGTGCCTTTTAAAAACTGGTTCCTGGTAAAACACAAGCAAGACTAACTTGCTTGTAATAGAAAATTCCATCAAGACACAGAGCATTAAACCACCCCTCTCGCTGCCCCCATTCCCAGTTTTCTTAATGAGATCTTTGCATCAGATGTTGCGAAATCACTTGTGACTGCCATCCGGGCCCTCTGCAAAGAGACCATCCTGCATGATGTATAATTTATCACAAGGCAGTGGCTGCATAGTCTTTCTTCTTCTTTGAGGGACTTGGCAAAGCATCTCTTTCTCTCTGGCTGCTGAATCCCTCAGTGTCCTTTTGGATTTAAATATGAAGAAATTTCTTTCTCGTCTTGTATTTAAATTCCCTCTAGGACTCTCCTTTTCCTTCTGTGCTTTCTCAATCCAAACACTCCCAGTTTATCCTCACAGTTCTCCTCTGGGAAAGGTTTTTTTTGGTGCATGTGCATGTGTGTGTGTGCTTTTAAATAAACGCCACATCCTTCTCTCTTCTCTTTCAATTCAAATAAATTTCTGGTGACTCCATGTCCCTAATGGTCTCTCACTATCTTCTTTGGAAAATGAAAGTTTGTTGCCTTATTTACTAACAGAAGAAAGAAATCTATTTGCATGCATAGAACAGCTGGGGAGTTGCTTTTTTCAGAAGGCACCCAGCTGAGCCCTGGGGGTCAAAGGCACCTGAATAGGCCCCTTTCCTGGTGGGGGGCTGACAGATCACCTAGACAGAAACAGCCTGCTCTGTATCAGCTTGCAAGTAGGAGGAATGGTCTGGATGCTTCATCTTGACACTTAACCTAACTTTCCTTCTCCCCTGTGCTGCCACTTTGGGGTCAGAGCTTCTTCCTCACTTAATATGTCAGTTATGTCAGGTAATTCTTAAGAACTGCAGTCAAAGATGAGGAATGCAGTGCACTAGCAGTTCTCAGGCAAGAAGTGAAGAAGACGGTCTCTGTCTTGACAGCTCACAGCGTTATAGAGAACAGATTCTCCATTTTCCTGCACCTCATGCAGCCATTTGTACTAGTGCAACATGAGTGCAAAGTGCAGCCAAAATGCTGCCTTCCAGTTGGGTAACGTTTTTTGGTGTACATAATGAACCAAGGCTTAGGGCAAGTAGACTCTGGTCTGGTGTGAGAGTCAAGCCTAATAAACTGGGGAAATGCAGTGGGTGGATACGATGATAGAGAGAGGAGATTGGGTAGGGAGGATACAGTAACAGAAAAAGCAAAATCTCAGCTGGCCACTTCTTTTGCCAATCCCAGACATGAGGGATTAGAGGCAGTGATAGGTGATTATTATTTATTTACTTTTTTAAAGTGCCACTCACTCATGTACAAAGCACAAGTCAAGACCCAGACCCTGGCCCTCAGCCCTTGCATCCAAAACCACAGACCAAATCCAGATGCGAAGACAAAAAGGGGCCGAGAGATGGGGAGAACATTCAGTGGATTCTGCCATCTGCTGCTTTCTGGGATTTTCTGACCTGTGGCGTTCCCAGAAAGTACCACTCCTCTAAGGACCATTAGTGCCATCATAAAATACCACTAGTGCCTAAATGACTCACTGGGACTTTCACTCCTCAAATCCCAGAAAAGTTAGGGAGTTGTGTAAACTCGAGCAGCCATAAAGATGAAGAGAGGTCAGGCAGCTGCTGAGACCTCGAGCCTCCAGACAATGCTCTTATCATCTTCAGCTAGTCAGGCAATGAGGAGAGGATTGGATGGTATCGTTCTAATTTACACAGGATTTTGTTTCCTTCCAGGTACTTAGCATGTGGATCTAGGTGATATCAAAGACAGAGCATTATACAATAAATAGGCTTAACCTCTATCTTGCTCACTCTCTTCTCACTGTCTCTTCATTGAGACCATGAGAAGCTGAGGCTGCTGGGGTTGCCATAGTGACCAATTAGGATTACTGAAACGTTCCTGTAAAGCAAGGAGACCATATTGATTCCTCATTTATGGGGACCAGTTATGGAAAAAATAATATGCATGGAGTTGCACTCCTATCCACACCCAGGGAAGGAAGCAAGACCTCAGTTTTGGGGGTTGAGGAATTAGACTTTCCAGGGGAGTTTGCTTCAAAATGTTCATCATCTAATCTGAATGCCGTGGGTGTAGTGTGTGTGCACTGTCTGTGTTCATGAATGTGTGTGCTGGGTTCTGACACAGACTAGTCATGTTATGCTGATCTGTGCCTCAATTTCCCTTTCTGGGTAATGGGATCATACCACTTGCCTGCCTCAAAAACGGGCTAATGAGGATTAATTAACCAGTGCCAATACAACGTGTTCAGTTCCCTGGATAGAAGGTATGACAAAACATCAAAGCACTAGGATAAATCTATAGGCTTGTTTTCTCCCTTCTTTTTTGATTATTTGGCATTTCTCAAGTGAGTTCACTAAGGAAGCAGTAAGACACCAGACAAACGCCAAGCATTCTATTTCAGGAAATTACCATGTTTTTCTCCATCACCTCTCTTCACCCCAAGACCCAGAGGGTGCTATAACCTCACAGAGTTATATGAAATCAGAGACCTGTAAGTTGTCTGGGTAACCTTGCTTCCGGAAGACTAACTTGTGTTTTGAGTAACGGCCAAGCAGAGATGGTATTTCAGCAGGTGCCTCCCACAAAATCAGATTTAATTGGGGTCGAAAGGTAAAGTTACCCATGGAAAATAGACCACCCAGGAACTCTCTGTGGAGTTTAAAAAGTGCCTCAAAGACAGCATGAAAGAGCAGGAGCTAATGATTAATTTCACCTTAGGAATTATTAAAATGCCTACATAACACGGCTGGCATTAGAAGTTTTCAGTCAATTAATCCACCATTTCTGAAGGGCTCCTGTATTGGTGGAACTTCTTTGATTTCCAGAACTTCATGGGCTCAACAAGAAGAAGAGCCAACTCTGAGCATGGATGTCTGTCACTTAAGGAAGCATAGCAGTTGAGGTTGGGATGGGTCAGTGGACACCAAATTGCCAACCTGGGAAATTCCTGCAAAATATTCCCTGTGGCTGAGAATCAGGAGTTTTATGGTACTGATCTGGGACTTAGAGGACTGAGATTAATTCCCAGCTCTGACATTGATTTGCTCTTGGACAAATAATCTCTGCATGTTCCCTTTCCTTTTTAAAATAGGGAGAATAGTACTTCACTGTATTATCTAGTTAGACTAGTAGCTCTTTAGAGGCTGGACCTATGTTTTACTCTGTGGAGGGCCAAACACAATGTAGCTCTGATCTTGACTGTAATATATAATAATAAGATGACACATAAACCCCCGCTATTTCCAAAAAATGTGAATAGTCCTCTTGGAGAGGCACAACACGAAGCCAGCAGCAGATTTTTTTTTTTTTTTCTGAGAGCACTGGTACATTATTAGCTCAATGAGAAAATTGGTATCCCCTATATATGCTCCATTCACTGGGAATGAGGAGGAAATGATTGGAGGAGACAAAGAAGATAACAATGATTGAGTATAGGGGGGAAAAAGATCTGGGGAAACTACCAGGGTTTAATTTTTGGTGGTCCTGGCCACCTCCTGAAATCCTCTGAAAATTGGGCCTTGTGTTAAACTCACAGTCCTAAATTTTTACAGGTACCTCCTGGTTTTGATTGTCCCACTTTAGACACCTGGCAGAGCTGATCAGGCCCCAGCTGAGTGGACCCTAAAAATGAAGGCATCCATAATCACTGGGAACTTTTGAAAATCTAGGCCACAGATTTAAAAAGTTGGGCCTGTTTCTTTCAAGTTCACTAATAATAAAAGATGGAGTGGAACTGAGTAACTCACTTGCTTTTGCCCACTTGGAAGTGGCATCTTAATATTTTTGTTACACACAAAACCTAGTTTGGATTCTCAGTACAGAGCATTTTGTGTTATAGGGTAGTGCTCCTGCCAGCTTGCCGGTGCCATCCACTTCAATGGCACCTCATGTGTCAGTCACGGCTGAGGACTGGGGATGAAATGGCTGGTCTGGTTAACAGTTCATTGAAAGTATTTTCAGTATTTGGGACTTTTAAATTCTTTGGGTAATAGTTATTTGGTTGAATTCTGGCTGGGGCTGAAGGGGCACAGCCACAAACACCATCTCTGGAGATCCTCAGTTCTATGGCTTAGGGTATGTCTATACTGATGATGGCAAATTCTCCACTGTCAGTGTGCTCTTCCAGGTTTGATTGAGTGGTCTGTTAAGACACACTCAATCCATCTACAGCTGGATGCTGTAACTCCAGTCCCATAACTGGAGTAGCGCTTAGTCAACTGGATGGCATTTCCGGTTGCTTTAGCGTAACGTGTATAGGGAGATACATGGAAGTTGGTAAGGCGATGGGAGATAAACAAGGTATTTTATATATCGTGTGTAGTTCCCATCAATTGGTGCTGAAAAGTGTAGCAAGTGTAGACTAGGACTTAGTCTACATTGTCCTTGGCCCCCAATGTCAGGGGAATCTACAGCTGCCAGCTTCAGGTTAGCTTTCCACTTCTCCTTGATCCTTTCAGTCAAGGATAGAGGCCTGAGGAGAGACAGATGCATCCTAGAGGTGAATGCCTGGCTGCGAAGATGGTGTGGCCAGGAGGGATTTGGCTTCCTTGACCATGGAGTACTGTTTCAGGACAGAGGATTGATAGGCAGAGATGGCCTTCACCTGTCCAGGAAGGGGAAGAGCGTGTTTGGGCACAGACTGGCTGACCTAGTGAGGAGGGCTTTAAACTAGGCTCAACGGGGGAAGGAGACCAAAGCCCACAGGTAAGTGACAATGTGGGTGATCTGGGGGAAGGGATGGAACTTGGGGGGTGCTGCGACTGTAGCACCAGGAGTAAAAGAGAAGGTAGTTGGAACATGGGGGAGGTGGAATCAAATAAATGTCTTAAATGTTCCACTGAAGCCCCAATGCGTCAGGAGAGTGGGGGAGGAGAACTCCAAGAAAAAATGCAAAGAGGTATATGTAATAGAACTGAAAATCAAATGACAAAGCAGGGCAATCGGCCGGGTATCTTAGGTGCCTATACACTAATGCGAGGAGCCTGGGAAATAAGCAGGAAGAATTGGTAATACTAGCGCAGACAAGGAACTATGATAGCATAGGAATAACGGAGATGTGGTGGGATAGTCTGCACAACTGGAGCTCTGCCTGGATGAGTATAAACTGTTCAGGAAAGACAGGCAGGGAAGAAGAGGGGGAGGAGTAGCACTATATGTAAAAGAGCTCTATGACTGCTCAGAGCTCCATTATGGAAGTGGGAGAGTGCCAATAGAAAGTCTGTGGGTTACATTGAGGGGAAAGCAACAAGGGGGATGTTGTGGTGGGTGTCTGCTATAGACCACCAGACCAGAAGCAGGAGGTGGATGAGGTGTTCTATGGACAACTAGCGGAAGCTTCTAGATCACAGGCCCTGGTGCTCATGGGGGACTTCAATTACCCTGACATCTGCTGGGAGGCCAATAGAGCAGTGCATGGGCAATCCAGGAAATTTTTAGAGAGTGTTGGGGACAACTTTCTAGTACAAATGCTAGAGGAACCAACTAGGGGCCTTGCACCTCTTGACCTGCTGCTCACAAACAGGGAAGAATTGATCAGGGAGGTAGAGGTAAATGGCAGTCTAGGCAGTAGTGGCCATGACATGGTTGAGTTCAGGATGCTGATTAAAGGAAGGAAGGAAAGAAGCAAAACACAAACCCTGGACTTCAAAAAAGCAGATTTTGGCTCCCTCAGGGAACTGATGGGCAGGATCCCTTGGGAAGCTAATCTGAAGGGGAAAGGAGTCCTAGAGAGTTGGTTATATTTTAAAGAAACCCTGCTAAGGGCACAGGAAGTTGCCATTCCAATTAGGGTAAAGAACAAACATGTGAGGCAGCCAGAATGGCTCAGCAGGGAACTCTGCTCTGAGCTTAAACATAAAAAGAAAGCTTACAGGAAGTGGAAGCTTGGTCAGATGACCAAGGAGACATATAAAGATATTGCTAGGGACTGCAGGGATAAAATCAGAAAGGCCAAAGGACAAATGGAGTTGTAGCTAGCGAGGGATGTGAAGGATAACAAGAAGGGGTTCTACAAGTATGTTAGTAACAAGAAGAGGATCAGGGATGGTGTAGGCCCTTGCTGAATAGGGCAGGCATCCTTGTGACAGAGGATAAGGAAAAAACTGAAGTGCTCAATGCATTTTTTGCTTCGGTTTTCACAGGCAGGGTCAGCTCCCAGCCCACTACCATGGGTATGGCAGATTGGAGAGAAGAAGAATGGCCCTTGGTGACGGAAGGTCAGGTTAGGGACTGCTTAAAGAAGCTGGATGTGCACAAGTCCATGGGGCCGGACGAACTGCATCCAAGGGTGCTAAGGGAATTGGCCAATGAGATAGCAGCACCGCTGGCCGTTGTCTTTCAAAACTCATGGAGAACGGGGGAGGCGCCAGAGGATTGGAAAAAAGCAAATGTAGTGCCTATTTTCAAGAAGGGGAAAAAGGAGGATCTGGGGAATTACAGACCAGTCAGCCTCACCTCAATCCCTGGAAAAATTATGGAGCAGATTCTCAGAGAATCCATCCTCAAACACTTAGAGGAAAATAAAGTGATCAGGAACAGTCAGCATGGATTTACCAAGGGTAAATCATGCCTGACCAATCTCATTTCCTTCTATGATCAGATGACTGGTTTTCTGGATGCAGGAAGAACCGTTGATGTGATACACCTTGATTTTAGCAAGGCTTTTGATACAGTTCCCCACAGCATTCTCATTGGCAAATTAAGGAATTATGGGTTGGATAGGTGGACTGTAAGGTGGATAGAAAACTGGCTAGATCAACGGTTTCAGCGTGTAGGAATCAATGGTTCCATGTCTAGCTGGCAACCAGTAACAAGTGGTGTGCCCCAGGGGTTGGTCGTGGGGCCGGTTCTGTTCAACATTTTCATCAGTGATCTGGATGATGGAATAGACCGCACTCTCAGTAAGTTTGCAGATGACACCAAGCTGGGGGAACCAGTAGACATGTTGGAGGGCAAGGACAGGATTCAGGAAGACCTAGATACATTGGAACAGTGGGCCAATAGAAATCTTATGAGGTTCAATAAGGACAAGTGTAAAATCCTGCACTTGGGACGGAAAAATCCCATGCACTGCTACAGGCTGGGGAACATTCAGCTAAGTAGCAGCACTGTAGAAAAAGACCTGGGGGTCAAGGTAGATGGGAAGCTGGATATGAGTCAGCAGTGTGCTCTTGCTGCCAAAAAGGCCAATGGCATACGGGGCTGCATCAAAAGAAGTATTACCAGCAGATCAAGGGATGTGATCATTCCCCTCTATTCTGCACTGGTGAAGCCACATCTAGAGTACTGTGTTCAGTTTTGGGCTCCCCACTACAAAAAGGACAGGGACATGCTAGAGAGAGTCCAGCGGAGGGCAACCAAAATGATTAAAGGGCTGGAGCACAAGCCCTGTGAGGAAAGACTGAAAGCATTAGGCTTATTTAGTCTGCAGAAGAGAAGATTGAGGGGGGATTTGATAGCAACCTTCAACTATTTGAAGGGATGCTCCAGGGAAGATGGAGCTTGACTGTTCTCGGTAATAACAGAGGACAGAACAAGGAGCAATGGTCTCAAGTTGCGGTTAGGGAGGTTGAGGCTGGATATTAGAAAAAACTTTTTTACTAGGCGAGTGGTGAAGCATTGGAATGAGCTGCCGAGGGAGGTGGTGGAGTCTCCATCCTTGGAGGTGTTTAAGGCCCGGGTAGACAAAACCATGACTGGGAAGGTTTAGTGGGAGTGGTACTGCCTCTGGCAGGGAGTTGGACTAGATGACCTATGAGGTCCCTTCCAACCCTATGTTTCTATGATTCTATGATTCTTTGTGTCACAAGGGTGCCATGAAGGGATGGCCACTAATTGTGCTTTTAATTAAATAGTTTCATTTAAAGTGGAAACAGCTGCACAGAAAGCCCTAACCTCCAAAATCCTCATTAATTTGGGGAGGTCAGATCAGGAAACCTAGTGTTGTGTCCAGCCTTTGTCCCTGTAATGATGAATCAGAACAGCCCTGAAGCATGGGAATGTTGAAATCTTCCTGGATCTGACCAGTCTGGCTTGGGCCCATCTCTGATTTGAAGTTCTGCCCCAATACATGTCCTTACATTCTGCAGCGTTGCATCCAGAAAACCTGTCTCCTCCTTTTCTTCATCCCTTCTTTCAGCAAGCTTAGTCATAGGGTGAAGGGAGGAAAATCTTTTAAATTAAGCTGTGCAAACTGGAACTGCCATTTCATAAGTCTCTGCAGTAAAAGGCTGGCCCATCCATTCATCTGTGCTCGGGTCTGAAATCATTGCAGTGCAACCATTGCTTTTCTCACACCTTTTGCACAGAGAACCAGAGCAAGGCCCTTTAAATATTGATCATACATGAAATCACCTGCGTTCATTCAACATAAGCCAAGATTTAACCTCATGTCTAGATTTACTGGCTAAAGGGATGAAGAAAAAGGCAGATAAAAGTAGACAGACATGACTCAGTAACAATGACCAAGGCATGGTCTGACTGAAAGAATATCTAACGGGGTGAGGGTGGGGGCAGATAAAACATTGTGGTTAAGGCATTAGTCTGGTGCTCTTTGCAATCTAGGTTCTGTTCCTGGCTCTAATGCAGATTTCCTCTAGCAGTAGGTGTCTAGAGTTGCACAGAGGAAGCCATTTGTAGTGTACTCAGTAGCAGGCTTGTCTGGTCTTTAAAAAAATTCAGAAACTCTGCTACGTATTCTTAAGAACTAGCTATTATCACAGTACCTATTAGCTATTTACATATATACAGCCACAGAACATTCTTGTAACAATAAGAACCACAGGCACAAACTGCTCTTCGAGTTTCTCAGCTGACCTGAAGCTAGGAGCACCAGAAATCTCTCAGGAAAGCCTCTTTACATAAGATTTCCAGCCCAGCTTTGCAGACTCAAATGGTTCACAAAATTCAGCAAAGCATCCACACTTCTAGGCATTTATCTGTATGAAGTTCATCCCTTCCTAGTAGAGATGCTATTTTAATCATCAGCAGGCTTCCTTGCAAGAGACAATGGAGTAAGACAGGAAGAAGAGAGCCAAGAAAGTTAGAACAAGGAATAGGTAAGAACGGACTCCCTGTGATATTCCACTGGAACTCTCCTTTTTCTCATCCTGCTACAGAATTTTTGATCATGCAAGCAGGAACCCTAAGACTTTGAACATTACTTTAAACCGCAGACCTTCAGCAGTGCTGTGCTCTGCAGAGTGCAGGCTGAGCTGCCTAGGGATTATGTCCTGACTCCTGTCCAGAGGATGCATGGGTATATTTTCTGTAACATGGTTCTTTGCAAGAACAAGGAACACACAGTGTGTGCCAGGTATAAGGGGAATAACTTGATGCCACACATTTGCCCAGCAGGGTGTCCTTTCCTTCCCAGGCAGCTAATAACCAAGTAGCTAAAAACCCATCTCATTTGGTGGGATTAATTCGTTATTATAAATCACATCAGCTTTGAACGTCAGAACTGAAGATGCAGAATTTAAAATAAGTCAAAGGCTTCTCTTTCTTTCTCTGTTATTTCCACTTCCCTGCACACAGCTGATTTTGCAGGTGTGGGGTAATTAAATACAGTCAGTGGAAAGCTGCACAGGATGGATGGTGGCTGGTAAAGGGAACTCTCATAAGGAGACTGTGCTGGTGGAAACAGACCTAGAACTTGGGCTACGTCAGGATGCTGAGCATCATGTTGAGATGGGAAGACCTGTGTCTGAACAGTGTGGACCTCCATGGACAGAGAGGAATTATTTAGGGTGATTCAGAAGGGGATATAACAAATAGGAGTCAGTGGATGAAAGTGAGGAAAAGGAAGTTAAGGTACAATCCAAGAAGCATTGCCGCCAAGTGGTTAGAACAATGATGATCAAAGCTAGTTGGATTAAGTCCTTTTATTATTATTATTTTTGTTACCAACACTGAACCAAAAATGAGGGCGTCATTGTTCTTCTGTGAGAGTTGTCCCCAAGTGTGCTCCACTCAGGAATCAGCTTGCCTTGGCGCCATTGATCGGAGACTTTCGGCAGCAGTGTCTCTGAGAGCCGCATGTGTTTAGTCGGTGTCTTGCGCAGTCAGGAGCACACCAACTGTCATCTTCATGGTTCATCTCCTCAGTTCTTTCTCAACCACCTCTGGCCTGAGATGGAGCTGCGCAGCACTCTCACTTTTGGGCAAAAAATGGAGAAAACAACCTATTTTGATGATTATTTTAATCAGTTTCTGTTATAGTTCATCAGTTTCTACCCTTTCACGAAAAAAACCAAACCAAACAAAACCAACCCCCCCCCCCCCCAAAACCTCCTTCCAGTTTCATTAATACCCTTGTGTCATCTCTGTGCCTGGCTCTGCAGGATTCAAAAGATGTGAAAAATGCAGGGACACGATGCCCATTTCAGATGGGCAGTCACACTCCCTCTGTATAAAGAGCTTAAGAGAGGGCCACTTTTCAAAGATATGCCCTTACTGCTCTAAGCTGAAGGCACATACCTGCCGTGACAAAGAGCTCAAACTGAAACTGCTCCTTATGGAAAAGTCACTACAGCCCACTTCAGAGGCTCTTGCTCTGCATGACGACAAGCCAGTGAGCTCTCACTCCTCAGATAACAAAAGGGGGAGAGACCAGGTTTCACCACATGGAGACTTGTGAAGACAAAAGTGAGCTCCAGAGCTGACAGCCCTGATGGCCAGTGGCGTCGCTAGCGTTGGGCACGCCGGGGCACATGCCCCCGGTCCCAACGCTGGTGTCCCAGATCTCTGGCCTAATCGGGCCGGGAATCTGGGGCCCGATCCCCAGCTGGCCGCGGTGGCGGCGGTGCCGTCCCCGGCCGGGTATCTGGGTCCTGGTTGGCTGCCTGGCAGGCCCTGCCCCTGGCCAGGGGTAGTGCTGGGGGTGGCCACGCCGCTGCGAGCGGCTCGGCCGCGGTGAGGCCAGAAGCGGCCGCTGGAAGCTGGGCCCGCGCCCGCGACGGCAGGCGGCCAGGCCCCCAATCCCCGGCTGGGAATGGGGCTGCTGCGGCTGCCGGCGGCCAGGCCCGGATCCCCAGCAGGGGATCCGGGGCCCAGCTGGCTGCCCGTTGCCGAGGTGGCCACGTCCCCGGCCGAGGATCTGGGGCTTGGCCAGTCCCGTCCCCCACTGGGAGTCTGGGGCCTGGCAGCTGGTGGCCGCGGCCGCCCCGTCCCGAGCTGGGGATTGGGGGCCTGGCCACCTGCTGCCGCTTCTGGCAGTGCCGCGCTGTGGCCTAGCCGCTCGCAGCCGCATGGCCTCCCCCAGCTCTATCACTGGCCAGGGGGTGCGGCCTCTCCACAGGGGGCGGGGGCTGGGCCCGGGCCCCGGGTCCATTGCGCCCCCAGCGACACCTCTGCTGATGGCACCATCTACCTCTAAAGGAGGGGTCTCAAACTCAAATCACCTTGAGGGCCACATGAAGACTAGGATATTGGCTCGAGGGCTGCACCCCTGAAACCTTTTCATACAATGATACGGAAGTACAGTAAAAAATGAAGAGTAATGTAGTATGCTAATAACAGTCAATTTATTAACTTTTTTGAAACTGTAACATGAAGTCTGTGTTAATTTTGACAGTCTTTCCAAAGCCAAAATATGTTTCTTTTTAGAATTGCTTCCATTAAAGATGGCAAAATCATCAAAGAGACAAAGAGTAAATAAACAGACTTCAAAATTTTACATTATAAATCATTTTACATTAAAAATTGGTTCCCAATCTTTTTTGGCTTGAGGGGAAAAAATATACTTTTTCAAACCCTGAAGGACCACCAATTAATTTAATGTATTGAATTCAAATTGATGTTAATTGAAATAAATTAATTACAGTTTGATTTATTAAAATTGAATTAAATTTAATTGAAATTAAATGTTTATGAAGGTTTTAGTTTTTTAAATAAAATTAAATTGTTTTAGAAGATTTTTGGTTTTTTTGTTTTAAAAAGAAGGGGTCACATGTATCCCCAAGTCAGGAGGGGAGGAGAGCAGCCACATCCCAGGACGGGCTGCAAACAGGTTGGTCAGAGCCCTCCACAGGACTGTAAATAAGCAGCCTCCTGCCTGGCCCTGGGGGCAGTGCTGGGACCGGTGGTGGGGGGAACACCTTCCACACCACCTGCTCAAATTTGGCCACGCTGGGGTTGGCAGAGGAGGAAACACCCCCCCGCCCGCCTGCCCACTCGAATTTGGCTCTGGTGGGACTGGCATAGGGGAAAACACTTCCCGCCCACCTGAATTTAGCCGCCCTGGGCTTGGCAGAAGGGGAAAGAACCCCCACTCACCTGCCCGCTTGAATTTGGCTGAGTGGGGCCAGCAGAGGAAAAAACTTCCCCTGCCTGACAGAATTTTGCAGAACTGGGGTGGGTGGAAGAAAAAACACTACCCCAGCCTCCTGGGGGGAAACACCCCCTGCCTGTGCCGGAACCAGCAGCTGGGAAGGCCCTGGGGGCCGTGCTGTGGCTAGTTGTGGGCCTTTCTGGTGCTCCCCCAGAATGGAGCCCTCTGTGAACTGTCCCCATAGGCTCAGGCTGCCCTCCTTTAAGGCCTCCGCCCCCGAGCCTTCTCTGGACTGCTCAGTCTGCTTCAGCTGCTCGATCAGTTGCTGTATGTGAATAGGGCAGCTAACGATCAACTGGTGCATGTGAATAGGGCAGCTCCCAGGCAGTAGTTCAGCTCCTCCCTATCAGTGGCTGATAACGCAGGGGGGAGGTGAAGCTGCTTGGTCTCCGTCTGCAAAGAGGCTCAGCATTTGAAAACTCCAAGGTTGGAAAGGTGGGAGCCCCAGGATTCTGAGGGTTATCAGGGGCCGCAAGCAGCTCTGTGGACCGCATGTGGCCCGCATGCTGCGTGTTTGAGACCCCTACTCTAAAAGCTCAGAGAAAGCCTCCACTGCATCAATGACCATGGCACTGAGGGAGCCTGCCAAAAACTGGTACCAACCACAGCCTCCTTAACTGCAGTAAAGACTCTACCAAAGATGGTGCCAATGTGTATACTTACTCCCTCAGCACCACCATTGGTGCTGTCACCAAAGATGACACACACACTACAACACCAACAAAAACACCAGTGCCGACTCCATCTGGTACAGAGCACTCAGCATCACCAGGTGCAACACCAGTGAGCCAACCTCAACACCACAAACAAACAGAGACACGGCATCCCTCACCACTCTATGGTACAGATATATCTTCTTCATCACGTGGATCCCCGTCTCCACTTCCATCACCCTTTTCAAGTGAAGGTAATTAATATTCATAAGCATCCTTCTCTCCAATTTTGTCTTCCCCAGACAAATCCAGTTCAATTGCCTATATAAAATCCCTGCCTCACATGGAGAAAACCATAAGGGAATGGATCCATCAAATGAAGATCCTAACACAAAGGTCCATTTGCAACCACTCCTCTACAAAGGAGAGGGTGCATACAAGTCATGTGGAACCAAGACCTGCTCCAACCCCAATGGTAGATCCGGACAAGGTCTAAGAAGGGGAAGTAGTGGAGGATACATCCCCTCCACATAACTCTTCATTGTCCCAGGGCGAGGCCATCATGCCAGCTCCACCATCCATAATAGATTACTCTAAACAATTCCAAGAACTATTCTGCAGAATGGCAATTCCATAGGCCATACCATTACAGGAGGTACAGGAGTCCTCGCACAAACTCCTCTGTATACTCCATACTTCACCAAATCCAAAGATTTGTTTACCAATAAACAGAGCTATACTAGAACCTGTGGATGTGATTTGGCAAACACCAGTCTCCATACCCTCCACATGCAAGAGAGCTGACAGAAAGTACTATGCTCTTGCTAAGGGCACAGACTTCCTCTTCGCTCACCCACACTCAGTTCCCTAGCAGTAGAGGCAGTCAATCACAAGAGTAAACAAAATACACAAAAATCCTCTCCCACTGACAAGGATAAAAAGAAGATGGATCTCCTTGGCCTCAAAGTATATTCATCCAGAGCACTTCAGTTTAGCGTAGCCAACTACAATGCTCTACTTGCTAAATATGATCACAACAATTATGAAAAGATTGAAGAATTAAAGAAACACTTACCTGAGGACAAACAGCAGCTGTTTAACTCCTTAGTGGATGAAGGACAACTTATTGCATGCACGTTTTTACAAGCATCCTTAGACGTTGCAGATACTGTGGCCAGAATCACGGCAACTGCCATCACCATGTGACACACTTCCTGAATTCAGGCTTCAGGAATACCTAAGGACCTGCAAACCAAAGTAGAAGGATAAACTATTTTCCAAAAAAGACTGATAAAACCTTACACTCCATAAAAGACTCCAGGGTGACACTAAGAACACTAGGCATATACACACCATCTTTCAAAAGAGGCAGATTCCAACCATACCAACGGTGAGATTACCAATCCTCCAGACAGTAAAGATCATATGACTCCTACAGACAATGACACCAACAACACTGACCACAAAGGAGGAGGCAGCCTTCAAATCAGTCAACCTTGGCACAACCTCCTCAATCCAAACAAACATTCTGAAGGTCAAGTCAAGGGTTTGAGAACGCTCCCAATCATAGAAAGGTGAAAAACTTTTGGACGTCATTTGCAATCCTTTTCTGATCTATGGTCTCTGATCACTGCAGACAGATGGGCTCTAGAGATCATCAACAAGGGCTACATCATCCCTTTCCAATCCATTCCCTTCACCCATGCACCCCAACCCTGTCCCTCTTCAGGGACTCCTTTCATGAACGACTCCTACAACAAGAGGTCTCTCATCTTCTCAAGATAGGAGCTATATAAGAGGTCCCATATCAATACCATCAAAGAGGTTTTTATTCCAATTATTTCCTAACTCAAAAGAAAAACAGTGGGTGGAGACCAATCCTAGATCTCAGATTACTGAGCAAATTCGTTCACATCCAAAAGTTCAAGATGGTAACGTTATCAATGATTATCCTTGCATTAAATCACAGAGACTGGTTCGCAGCCCTCAACCTGAAGGATGTCTATTTTCATATAACTAGCCACCCAACCCATAGGAAGTTTCTTCGGTTTACACTCAGCTCAACGTATTTCCAATATGCGGTTTTATCATTCGGCCTGGCTACTGCGCCTTGAATATTTTCCAAAGCACTTGCCATGGTTGCAGCGCATTTACGACTCTCAACCATCACAATATATCCCTGTCTGGATGATTGCCTCCTCCAGAGTCCATCACACAGTGAAGCTATTCTCAGTACAGAAACAGCGATAACTCTCATGCAAAGCCTTGGGTTCCTAATAAACTTAGAACAGTCTGTGATAATCCCCTCACAGACCTTAGAGTTTATTGGAGCCCACCTAGACTCCACCATCATGAGAGTGACCATACTGCTCCAAGGATTTCAGAACATTCAAAACATCGTGGAGGAGGTGAAAGTGCCTCTGTTTGCCAGCGCCCACCCATGTCTCCAGCAATGTTCCCTCTAATTACTCGTAGACTGTGTGCACAAACAATTTCTTTGTGTGCGCAAATACATTTCTTTGTGAGCACCAATATTAGCAATATTGAATTTTTTTGTGCGCACTTTATTTTGTTGTGTGCGGCGGCTTCATGACCTGTGTGCGTGCGCACATGTGCACAGCTTAGAGGGAACAGTGGTCTCCAGCTATTGGGACACATGTCTGCCATCACCTTTGTGGTAGAACACGCCAGGCTTCACATGAACCCATTACAAGCTTGGTTAAAACACATATACAATCCAACGAGACACAAGCTAAACAAAAAGATCATAATATTGCCATCCATCAAGAAAACCTTATATTGGTGGATAAATCCAAGCAATTTACTATCAGGGGTAACCTTTCACACAAGCCCGCCACCCATGGCCATCACAATAGATGCCTCACTTATAGGTTGGGGAGCACATACTTTAAACCATACAGTACAGGGCCTCTAGACAGAACATGAGAGCCACCTACACATCAATGTACTGGAACTCAGGGCAGTACCGAGAGCCTGCTTCCACTTCCTCCCCTTGATGTGAAACAAAACAATACAGATTCTCACAGACAACATCTCATGCATGTACTACATAAACAGACAGGCAGGAGCTCATTCTCCCTCTCTATACATGGAAGCAGTCAAACTTTGGAACCGGTGTATCAGTAACCACATAACCTTAACTGCATCTTACCTGCCAGGACATCTGAACACGACTGCAGATGTCCTGAGCAGAAAATTCAGTGTTGACCATGAGTGGGAAATCAACAAGTTGTTATTACACAATGTCTTTTAAGACTAGGGAACACCTGCAATAGATCTCTTTGCAACAGCCAGGAATCAACAATGCAAACAATACTGTTCCAGAGCAGGTTGTGGATATCGATCCTTCTGAGACATGCTCATAATAAATTGGCAAGGACCTCTGGTATATGCTTTCCCCCCAATGCCCTTCCTACCATGAGCAATGAACAAGATTAGATGGGACCACACCAGAGCAATTCTCGTAGCCCTGGCATGGCCATGACAACCTTGGTACTTTGGTCTCCTAAAAATGTCGGGTTCACAACCACCAAAACTTTCTAACCAGTCTTGACCTACTGTCACAACACAACGGTAGGGTGCATCACCCCAAACTGGACACATTGCACCTTGCAGTATGGCACCTTCATGGCTCCAAGACCTAGAAACAATATGTTCAAACCTGGTCCAAAACATACTCTTAAATAGTAGGAAACCAACAACTCATGAATTTTACCTTTACAAATAGAAAAGGTTCTCTTTATGGTCTACTTCTAGACAAATAGATCCTGTTTTGGCACCTTTACTTTCACTACTAGACTATCTGTTAGAACTTAAATCAAATGGTTTCTCACCCAGTTCCGTCAGAGTTCATCTTGCTGCAATCACTACTTTCCATTAAAATGAAGAGGCAGTATCTATATTCTCACATCCAGTCACAAAACACTTCCTACTGGCGCTTCAGAATCTATACCCTGAAGTCAAAGAACCTACATTATCCTGGGATCCACTCCTGGTTTTGAAAGCACTTGCAACACACGCCCCCTTTGAGCTTCTAGACACCTCTTCGCTACTCACCTCTCAATGAAGGTGGCCTTTTTCATTGCTATAATGTCAGCTATAAGAGTAAATGAGCTCAGAGCCCTCATGGCTGATCCCCCTTACGTGATCTTTCATAAATGCTGCATAACTAAGAGACCTCACCCAAAATTCATTCCCAAGATCTCTTCTCACTTTCATGTTAACCAAATGATATACTTACTCACCTTCTATCCAAAGCCACGTAAAGATCACAACGAGGCACGATAGCATACCCTCACTGTCTGTAGAATGCTTCTTTTCTACCTGAATAGAATAAAGGAATTCTGTAAATCCATGAGACTTTTTATTTCTATCATGGAAAGTTCAAAAGGGAAATTAATATCCTCCCAAAGACTTTCAAAATGGATCTTGAGTTGTATCTGTCTATGCTATGAGAACTCAGGTTTATCTCCTCCACAACAAATCAAAGCTCACTCCACCAGGGCCATGTCCTCCTCTGTAGCACTTCTTCATAATGTACCTATTACAGAAATCTGTAGAGCCACAACATGGTCCTCAGAAACTACTTTTCTTAAACATTGCACCATTACTGACATGCCACACCTGGGCAGAGTTTAGATCATCGGTCTTGGCCACAGTTAGCGGACTTGCTCTGAAATCCCACCTACTTTAGTCGGTAATTGCTACATACTCACCTGAGTGGAGCACTCACAGGGACAACTCTCGAGGAAGAAAGAAAGGTTGTTCACTTCGGGGCAGTAGCCAATGTTCTTTGAGATGTGTGTCCCCATGACTGCTCCACTACCCCCCCCTCCTCCCCTCCACTTTGGAGATATTGTTTTCTCCATGGTGGAGAAGGAGCTGAGGAGACGAGCTGTGTGGACGATGGCTGGTCCGCTCCTAACTGTGTGAGATGCTGACTGCGCATGTGTGGATCTCAGAGATAATGCTGCCAAAAGCCTCTGATCAATGGTGCCAGGGCAAGCCAACATCTGAGTGGAGCAGTCATGGGGACAAACATCTCAA
The DNA here is from genome assembly GCA_007922195.1 of Podocnemis expansa. NCBI lineage: Eukaryota > Metazoa > Chordata > Testudines > Podocnemididae > Podocnemis > Podocnemis expansa. Next base: position 27,795,423 of record ML682025.1, on the reverse strand, counting down.
AGAACATTAGCTACTGCACCAAGATGAACAACCTTCCTTTCTGTGGACTGTACAGAGACAGTAAGAGAAAGTTGTGCTCACAATTCAAAAAAGAAATTCAGAAAAGACTCTCAAAGGGAAACAGAGAGCAGTCAAGTGTGAGAGCTGGACTTGGAACCAATGGTGTCCCGAGACCTAGTCTGCTGCGCTATCTGTTAGATCTCATGTGAATCATGTTTGAATGGACTTTGACTGTGATGAATTTATTAGTTGTTGAGAAGCACTTGGGATATGGACAAAATTTTCAGCCCATAGGGAATTGACAAACCATGCACATTCATTATTTGTAGTGTGTGACTGGCTGCCTAAATCACATGCTACTGTTTATGCTCCCCTGATGGAGTAACTGAAACATATGATACTGAAGAAGAATACTTATAAATGCTTGTGCTCACACAAGTCCCCCTGGATGTATGGGATGGGTGGCTGATCCTGTAATTCTTATGCAAAGGAAATCCTGTCCATGAAAAACCATGACCATGAGCTAAGCAAACAGCTTTCTGGAACTGGAGTGAATACCCCGAAGTAGGCACTGCCACCCTCATGCCTGTGATGCATGAGGGGAGATTGGGGTGCATCAGGAGAGAGGCATTCTGATCAAGGAGCCAGCTTGTCAAGGATAATGTGGGTACAAGGGTGCCCAAATTACAACTCCCAAGTGGGACAATGACAGTATTTCAGAATCAGATTAGTTTGCTTATTTTGGCCAAAGCTCTTCCCTCCCTCACATTTGCATCTACATTTTCTACAGGCCCTCCCACCACCCCTTTTCTGACTAGCTTTAACCACTAAGTACTGTTGATACAATATACTCCATCTCTGGTTAGACATAATACTCTCTACCTATAGCGCCATCGCCCAAGGGCCTTGTCAAACCCCAGAATTATTTTTAAAATGTTCTACCCTTTCCACCACAGGTGCAGCTCCACCAGTGATAGAGATGCTAGTGCTGACGTGGTACCAGCAACTGCTGCTGTTGAAGCATCATTTTGCATGCCCTTGCCGTGAGCTGGGTTAGATAGCACAATTCTGGCAACTTGTCTGTGTTTGTGTTTCAGCTGTTACTGCCACCAGCAGAGTTGCACTGGAATTAGCCATGGTGAGGAGTTTTAGAGTAGAGTGGACTAGCATAGACAGAGGCAAAAATCCAAAGCATTTTACAAACATTAACCAGCCAGGTTTTGTAACACCCTTTGGTTTAGGCCAAGACTATTTTCATTTCCCATTAAAATTCAGCCAGCCTTGGGGTAGAACACAGCATCAGTCGGTCAGAAACAGTACCCAACAGTGTTGGCCAGGAAAACTCACTCCTCCCTTTCTCCTTCCCCACATCCCAGATTCTCTAGGTTTCAGTATCTCATTTTATTACTAGAACACTGAGAAAAAGTGGACAATTTTCAAAAGCAACTACTGATTTTAGGAACTTAAGTCCTATTTTCAAAAAAACTTTTGAAAGTAGAAAGCAAGCTCCTGAGCCATTTAGTGCTTTTAAAAATTTTATTCAGTCTTAACATGGCTGGATGGGAGAAATATCCTCTCCATTTTTACCATGTCCTCCCCACACCCACCATGCAATTTTTGGGCTTGCCTATGTTTAAATGGAGGTTTAGCCATAAAATGAATGTAGATTTAATTTGCAAGTGAAAAAGATTGCTTTCTTTTGTAGCTTACACTGAAGCCCAAGTGTCTAAGCTTCTAGGTTTTAAGTCTAATTAACTGCATTTCACAGCTTATTTAAAGAAAAGAATGGAGGCATTAAAATTGTAAAATCTAATTTTTAAGTAAATCTTTCAGCACAAAATTAATGTCGTAGTCTTCCAGCCGTCTCGGCAATATATCTCTTGTCTTCAAATTTCAAAATGAGCTTTTGCAAACATGAAATTATTCATTAGACCGTCTGGTAAGGGATAAATAAGTGTCTCTTCACATCCAAGATCTCCCCTTCTCCAGTTAGTAAAAGACCAATTTACTCAATCTTGTGGCAAACTGCTGATCAGATTTTGTAAAGCAGATGGGTAAATGGGAGGTTGGGAAGCAAGGAGAAGAAAATGTTCTGATGAGAGCATCTTGTGGATTTCATACCAAGGACCTAGAACTTGGTAATAAAGCAAGGCCCTTAAGGACTATGTAGGAACTTTGATCTAATAGTTAGGGCAGGAGACAGGACTTCTGCATTCTCTTCCTAGCTCTGCTTTTCCTTGCTGTTTAATGTGGGCAAGTCCCTGCTTCTTGCTGTATCTACTTCTCCACCTGTAGAACTCCTTACCTTCCACACAGATGTGGCTCCATACCTCTAAAGCACTGATAGGCCCTTAGATGGGCAAATGTAATTGGAATCTTAGGAGCAGTGAGTTTATTTTATAGCTAGCAGAAGTACGTGAGCGAAAACAGATTGTATGACTGAATTTCCCTGGGAGTGGAGAGGTGGGGTGGGAGATGAAGGTGGTTTGGAGCTACTGTCATTTTACCATCTCTTCAGCTCACTAAGCATTCTCAGTGTGAGACTCTGACTCTATGGGTCTGCTTCTCCTCTCATGCACACCAGTGTAAACCAGGAGTAATTCCATTAAAGCCACACACACCAATATAATACCAACGACATTGTTAGCCCTCAGTTCATGCTTGGCACTGTGTGCTCCCCCCCGCCCCCCACTGGAGACTGTGGTTTGGCTGAAACCCTCTGTTTGCTCAAAGGGCTGCATTTTGAAGGTTAACTTCGTGGGGTTGGTCACTTGGGTAAGGATCACAAAAGGACTCTGCAGCCATTTGTTACGGTATATGATCATGGAGTTTCCGGATTTCATCCACTAGTTTCTGCTGGCAACTTGTTGGCATTGATTCATTTACTGTCTGTTTTGGTACCTGGGGGTAAAGTATAATTTGGCGGGCCCTGGAGCCTGTCTAAATCGGCAGGCCCCCCTCGCTCTGGTGCAGGCCCCCCTTCACCCACCCCAGCTACTGCCCCCCAAACACCTGCCCCCACCACAGCTATTGCCCACCATGTACCTACCCCCACCCCAGCTATTGCCCCCCAAACTCCAGCTCCCAGCCCCAGCTGCTGCCCCTACACCTACCCACCACCTCAGCTACTGCTCCCCACCCCAGCTACTGCCCCCCATGTCTTCCTCTCAGCCCCCATCCTGACCCCTTCTTCCTACCCCACCCCCCCGCATGCTTTCCCCACTGGCTGCCCCAACCCCCAGGCCCTCCTTACCTGCACTGCTGAGGTGGTTGAGGAGCCAGGCCGTGGGGAGGGAGGCTGCAGGTGGCACTGGCCAGCTGGTGAGAGGGGGCCTTGGCCCGAGACTGGGTCCAGGCCACACGTGCTGTCAGGCCCAGCAGGAAGGGGTAGGGCTGCCGCGGGCTCCAAGGGAAGGAAGAGAGGGGTGGCTGGGCTTGCTCCAGCCCACAGCCCCTTCCCTGAGCCTGCCCTAGGGGAACGCACCTGAACGCTGCGTTCTGGTGCATTTTTTCTCTTTTTAGATGGCCCCAGAATGCAGCATTCTGGCATGTTGCCTTATTTTTTGGAGCCTCAGAACGCTGTCCCCTGAAAATAGGGGGCCCCAAAGCGTTCTGGGGCGTTCCAGGTAACTTTAACCCCTGGTGTTCCTTCTCTGGCATTAGCTGCTCAGGGCTGTGGTAACTCAGGCAAGCATAATAAAGCCCTCCTGTGAGCTCTGATCCTGGGAATGAAATTGGCTGTAGATGTGTGCATCCAAACTATGCTGCTTCCTCTCCCCGGCCCCCCCCCCCCCCAGGATGATGTAAATATATCTGAAATATAGATATCACCTATGTGCAGTAATTAACTAAGCTTCACATCCTCCTCCTCCTGCCCTTCACCAATGCACTACTATTTTTGTTTTGCAGCTGGAGCAGCTGAGGCATAGAGAGGTTTAAGGGCATATTTATCAGAGGTCTTGAACCCTTGCTGCCCAGATTACTGTCAGTGGTCAGTCAGCGACTCTGAAAATCATCTCATGTGTGGCTTTGCTTAGAGCCCCATGACTAGTTTGTGACAGAGCCAGAAAGAGAACCCAAGAGTCCTGTTGAGGGAACAGGGGGGAGCCCTGCTCTACTCATTAGACTACGCTTTCCAGAGCAGATGCCTGAATCTAGCTTCCTCACTGATGTTAACATCCTCAGGAGCGATTGCTTGGCAAGTCAGTTCCTCTCCTGCCACCACTTCTTCATTTCCCAGCCATGTTTAACTTGACAGGGTGGCGACCTAGCTGCTCCCCTCGATGATTCACACCTCCCTCTGTGCTCTTGGAAGACATCTCTGCTTATCTCATTTGAAGTCTTGGGCCTCAGCATTTTAAAAACCCCAGTCCTTTACTTCACTCTGATTTCCCACAAACTGATCACTTCCTCCCTCTATTACAGCATGATCATATTCTGTATCCCCAGTCTGGCTTGCCATGATATCTCTGATCTCAGGGCACTCTAATTCATGTGGAAAGGATGACCTGAACTCTGGGGAGACTCATTGCATTCTTTGGACCTACTCTGTCTCTCTCAGCACAGTAAATCCCCTGCCATGCCTGACAGGGTTGCAGCCTTGATGCTTTAACTACACATTAACACCCACAGAGCACTGGCAATTTTGCTTCCCCCTTCCCCCCATTCATTCATGTTCCCATCACCCTGCCTGTCCCTGAGGGGAAAGGCAGCCTCCAGGGAAACAGAAATTATTATTTCAGATTTGCACACCTAACAATGGACACCTAAACAGAAACCAATAGAACTATGAGGGTCCAGTCTTCCTGAAAACTGAGCCAGTTATTTAGGCCTTGTCTATGCCATTGACATTGACCAAGATATGTGTGACTACATGCCGCAGGGAAAAGAAGGCAGTGTCCGTACTGTAGTGTAGCTACCTGCTGCAGTGAAAGACTCTGGAAGCTGCCCACTGCCAGAGCCCTTCTTGCCTCTGAGAATCCTTCCCTATGGTGGGGAGAAGCTCCAGTAGTTGGGAGGCCTGCAGTGTACATAGAGAGGCAGGGGATGGGTGTGAAGAGAACTGTGTAGGGTGGCTACTCTAGGTTCTCTGTCCTCTTCATCTAAGTGGTGCCTCACCATTGATATTGCTAGTTACACCCATGACATGGGGGGAGGGAGGTCATGCAGTGTATATAAACTCTGCACTCTGCTGGAAGTGTTGACATAGCCTTTTTGCCCAGCTTTAGGCAACTGAGTTTGTAACTGTTGGCCTTATCCTCTTGGCTTAGTCACATTACTCAACCCATTTACAGCACAGGTCAGTTCCATCCACTCTGTGGATTATAACTCTGATTTAATTAGGTCCCTTGACTCAGTTGCCTTGATAGTGCTGAGAGGCCCTAGGACACAGAGTGGAGAGTGCAAGCTAATCTGTACTGGTTTAGGTGGATGTGACTTGGGCAAACTGGTTTCAATGGTCTGAAGTTTGGTCCAAAACTCAGTCCAGGCTGAAGAACTTTTCTTGGATTTTGGGAAAATGAAGTAAAATTTTTCTATTATAGCTGCTCAAAAATGAGAAAAACAGTGTAATGAAAAATTAAGACATGTCAATGATCTGATGTTTGAAGTGGAGTCATTTCTCATTTTCTGTGAAATTTTCTCTGTTTGTTTGGCAAAACCTTTCCAAGTATTTTCAGTTTTTTTTATTACATTAAAAGCTAGTTTTTCATAAGAGTATATAGTTTTGGGAAATAAAAAATATGTATCAATATATATTTTGGTAAGTATGTTGGGAAAATGCTGTGGGAAATATAGTGAGAACAGAAAAATCCATTGAGATCAATTTAAATAAAAGATTTCTTCTTTGAAAAAAGGCCACCTAGTTCCATTTTCTTTGGTATGTTTTTTTCTTCCCCCCCTTTAGAAACCCTTGAAACCTCTTTGGCTCCTGGCTGCTGCAAAAAGGCAATTAGAAAGCAGTTTAGACCAGGAATCCCACAAAAATCCTCTCCTTGCAAGATGTCCAACCTTGTTTTGCCAAGCCTGAGGTTGTGGACTGCTGACAGTAGCTCTGTCTTTAGCGGGTGCATCTTGTCTGAATTTCTGGATGTTGATCTGAACCAAAGCCAAATTCAGAATCTTTGGTCAATTTATCCATTGCTAGTAAGAATCTTTTAAAACTCTGTAGAATGTAAAACAATCCATGACAGTCTCTATGCCTTCACAATTGCATAATGCTACTTACTATGGTTTCAGAACTTCACAGGGCCAACACTCAGCGCCTTCCGCTCCAAAAGGTCTCAATCAATTGAGCTAAAGAGGACTCTGGGAGCAATATGAGGTCTTTAGCACATAAGTGAGCAGCTCTGGCTCCATCCGGCAGAGGGCAGTCATATCTTACACATTAGCCAGTTCATTAGAGTATTTTAAAGTTAGAGCTAGGGTGTAGCTGGTAAAAGAGCACACAGTGTACGGCTATTCATGACTTTTTGTGAGAAGGACTGTTAGAAGAAGGCCACTACTAGTCGTGTGCTACCCCACAAAGAGAATGTGTTGGAAAGGTCATTTTCCCCTTTGTAATAATTACTCTGGCAATCATTATTGCTCTTGAATGTCACCCATTTTCTCCCTTAGACACAATAGATGAAGACCTTGCCAAGGAAATGAAATAAATGATTTACAATGGCCTTATATATTAAATCTCAGAGTCAATATTACCAGTGACTCCTTCCATTATTAGATCAAGGCAAACACACATGGTTCAAGTGAAATGCAGTCTAATACCTGGGAGTGAAGATTTGAAACCCAGTTAGCTGACATAATAGAATATTAAATTTGCTTGGTCCCTTAGAGGCAAATGGATATTGTTGTGATCCTTATCCCTTAATGGATCTTTGCCCATATCATAAATCCCCCAAGGACTGACATACAGCCTGGTTCAAGTGATCAACTGTGCATACGAAAGGCTCAGCGCTGGACGAGCAGTAAGCATTGCAGAAAGGCCATGTGTTGGTGTAGTGCTGTGAGTAAACAGGACAGCAATGTAGTGGAGGTTGTATGTTAGGACTGAAATACCTTGGCAGGACTGGTTTGGAAGGCGATGTCCAGAAAAGCAGGGTGCATTGGCAGAGGTATGGGTTGAAGGAGTCCCTGTGCAGGTTCTCTGGTCGTCTATCAGTAAGGACTGAGAAGCACTGACTGAGTTCTGTTACTTGAAACTGCATGGTTTATCTATTTGCAGCCTGCACTGCCAACCCCATGCTGTGTAGAGCATGAAATTCTCCTGCTGTTTTTTTTAAAAAAATATTAAATGTAATTGTAAAAATATTCTAAGTCAGTTTTTATGTCACTCTTTAAAAACCTAGTATTTTTTTTACTTGATTAAAGTGAAATAATTATTTGTAGAAGTGACACATTTAATACTAATTACATAATTGCTTGCCTGTAGGGCTTCTCCAGCTGGGAAGCTGATGTTTTGACCTTCAAAAGGCTCTGACTCATTTGTGGTCTGAGTAAGGAGGGGTGGGGTGGAGAGAAATCAAGAGGAAGAAAATAAAACATATTATCTTTCAGTCTTGCTTTTTGATTTCTTTTTTACAGTGTAGAGGGAATATACACACACTACTGTCTCTCTCCTAGGCCACTTGGAGCTTTATCGGTCTAAAACACCACCTTTAAGGAGGCTATATATATTCACACACACGTATCTTAAAGGTGTTGTCCATGACCCAATCTCTAACTGACACAGGCTGTATGTATCTGCAAAGTCCTCTCTGGCCACATAGCCACAGCTATGATGAGTAACAGCACTGAAGCTGGATGCCTTCAGATCAAGAGCTGACAGGGATTCTCTGTGAACTTACTTTCCACTTGTATTCACAGTGGCCAGGCCTGGTTCATTGGCCTCACAGATATGAGCAAGACATTGGTGTCCCTGAGATGTGAAGAGTGCTGTGTGTGGCCTTAGGTGAGAGATCTTGAAGATGTTCAGTGTGTTTCTTGCTGCTAATCTGGCAGTTGTGCATTTTGATAGAAGAAAAGAGGAGACAGCTGGCAGGTGTTCTCCAAGGAATTCTCTCTCTCCTCCCTTCTTCTCCAGGCCCTTTCAAGTATACTAGACTCACCTCTCTCCTACTTCATGTGCAAGAACATGAATGGTGAATATGGCTGGGTGGGGAATGTCTGGCTGGGATTTTGCAAGAGGTTAATTATTTTGTTTCACAGAATCATACATTTACTTGTGCTAACTGGCTTGTCATTTCCCAGGTCATCTCATTTAGTCTTATAAAATAGTGACATAACACTGGCTTTTTTCCAGTTCCTGTTGTTCCAAGAAGCTGGGACTGGAGGACAGGTGATGGATCACTTCATGGTTGCCTTGCACTGTTTATTTGCTCTGAAGCATCTGGTACATGCCACTGTCTGAAGACAGAAGCCTGCACTAGAGGGACCATTGGTCTGTCCCAGTACTGCCATCCTTATGTTCTCATGTCAGATTTGTTAAAAATCAACATTACTGGTTTGATGAACTCTTTAGGCAATTCTTTTAATACTCTAGGATGTAAGATGTCTGGTCTTAAAGATTTGTTGCTGTGGGGTCATTTGACTTGGTCTTACGGTAACCAAGGGGCCTGTTTACTGATACATGTATTTTTAAAAAATTGTCTAGGGCATGTGATGGGTAGTTGTCATTGCAGAATCGTAAAAAGATGACAAAAATGAATAAATATGTTTATTAGTGGTTAAAAGAAGTGGGGACTAACTGGAGTGGTCTTTTTTATGGTGGTCAGTAATTCTCCCTTCAGATAACGATTATGTATCTAGAATAACCTGTAACACCACATAATAATAGAGCTGCACACTCACCCCCTCCCCACTTCTCCATTGTGTGTTCTAAACAACGCATTCATGAACACCTTGCTGCTGGCATTACATGATTAAACATCATCATTTACCTCAAAATATTCTGGTCATAAATAAAATCATCTCTTCTTTCCTAGATTTGGAAGGATATGTTTGTTTCCTGATCATGGAGGTCAAGCAAACAAACAGGACAACTTAAAACTTAATCTTTCATGCATTACTGCTGCTGAATTATTAAATTTTTAGCCATTAGACTTGCTTTTCATTATAATATATTTTATGTAATTTTGCTATGTTCATTAACAAGTGAAGGGTTCCAACATATATACTACAGGGCCCTCTGATACATTGTTTCTGACTGTTCTGTCCTGTTTTCATCCTCGCTGGTTTGCTTCACTTAGACCAGGGGTCTCCAACTCAAATCTCCAAGAGGGCCGCATGAGGACAAGGACGTTAGCCCAAGGGCCGCACCACTGAAACCTTTTCATACATCAATATTGTACATATTGGTCATGATAGTGTTGTTGTGGGCCACAGGAAATAGCTTTAGGGGCCATGTGTGGCCCATGGGCCATGTGTTTGAGACTCCTGACTTAGACTCAGGTAAGTGGAACAGTCTGATGCATACTGCATTTTCAGGCCCAGCCAATGACAATGGGCAGTTGGATTTTTTACATGACTCCTGTGGTGCTAGAGAAAACAGGGAGCCACAAAATTCTGAATTCAGGATTTGAATTTATTTAACCAGAAGTGTTCAGAGAAGAAAGTTCTTCTTGGTGGTAAAGCAATAGGATGGGACTTTCAGGAGCTGGATTTAGTTTGACTGTGGGTAGATAATTTAATTTGTCCATGCCTGAATTCCTCAACTGTAAAATGGAGGTGATATTTCTTTTCTCCCACCATTTGTCTTTTTATATTGTAAGCTCTCCAGAGCAAGGACTGTCTCTGACTATATGTCTCTACAGCACAGAGTACAGTGGGGCTCTGATCTTGGTTGGGTACTCTAGTTGCTAATGAAATACAAATAACTCTACCGAGGACAGAGAAGTTACAAGTTTTTGAAGTCCAAATAGTGGTGGTTCTGATGCAAGTCCCAGTCTATCTAGAATGTATCATGTTGAAAGAGATTTGAATAAATGGTCTGAGTTTTGTCCCAACTCTTGGCTTGCCTCAGATCACGCTCCAGTATTGCACCAGGATAACTACACTGCCATATATGTATATGGTACTCCAGATTCACACCAAAATAACAGACCAGAATCTATCCTGCTACCCTTCTGCTAGATGTGGGCCTGAGCCACCAGTTTTGATCACTGACTTTGTTTCATCTGCCTTGCTAACATTTTATTCATGACTGGGTATAGTCTACTTTTAAACAAAATTCCTTTAATTATTTTGTAATGGTTTATTTCACATCTCCATGGGCTTTTCCTACGGTGAGTCACGTGACAATTCCCAATAAAGTTTCCTCAACTGTGATGGTTGGCTCAGTTTCATTATCTGCACTGACTGATTTTCCATTCCAGTAGTGAAAAAAGGCAGGACGTGCCTCTTAGGTTTGTAGTTGAGGATTGAAAACCACTTCTGAAGCCATGGCGATGCACAGATATAAAAAGCATGTTAATTAACAATGGGAGGCAGAGCACAGGAGAGGAGTAATTAGCCGATTGGGATGTATGTAAGAAAATCTGTTTGTTAGCCAATCCCAGACTGTTCATATTAACACCTGATGTTAAGAAAAGGGTAAAGTTTTGCCATCCACCAGATTTAGTCACAAACTGGTATCATCTTGGGAGATGGAATCATGTGTCTCAGGGGAAAATATTGACTCCTGAAAGGGAAGTTAATTCAGTAAGTGGGTGTCAAACTTCCTGAGCAGCATGGGTTATAGAGGGGCATATTCAGCATTTCAGCTTTAGGCCTCTAGTTTGAATCCAGATCAGACTGGTGGAAATGGTTCCCCCCATCTGCCGGTGGGCTCTTTCAAAGTAGCCACTGTGTCTCGTTTCAGTCCTTTGTACAGAGGGACTTAGAGCAAGAATGCAAAAGAGGAGGGAGAGAGGAGGCAAACCCAGCCACAGATGCCTGTGCACCCCTATGGAGAGGAAGAGATCATGCAACCTCATACAATCTGATTTGGAAATGAGATTTTAATGAGAATGCTCCATAGGAGAGAGGAACCATCACACTTTTGCAGAGCTGTCAGTTCCCCACAGAGCTAGAGAGATAGTATCACACAGAGGCTAGAGGAAACTCAAGTCGGAGATGGGAAATGAGAGGCCAGATTCTCAGCTGGCATCTGTCAGTCAACTTCCATCAGAGACAGTACAGCCAGCTCAGTTTACGCAAGTTGGGGATATTGCTGTATATTCTTTATCCAGAAGAGCAAGGGGATATTGGGGCTGGCCAGGGCTGCTGCAAATGAGGATAAATGAGTGCACCAGAGCAATTGTATAGAATATTCAGTCTCAGGCCCCTCTGTGTGTCATGAGTTGATGCATTGGGAAGATCACACGTTAAACTTTTGTACTGTTATCTGAAGATATAGGCAGCATTGACAGCACACACAGTGCATGTATTGCTGCCTTCCACATCTCATATGCTAATACTAAAGCTTTTAGAAGAATTTAAAACAGCTCAGTCCAAGGGACTCACTTCAATTTCCAGTCCCTCTAGAACTGGTGAGAAGAAGCTTAGTGTCCTGCCACAGCAATGGGGTTTGTGTAGGTAGGGGAAGGTTCTGAGGTGCAGTGTGTGTGTCTGGAAGATCAGGACTGGCAAGGTGTGAAACAGCACAGATCTGTGGCAATGTAGGACCAGCATAGCACAGGATGGATGTTTGCAAGGCAGGTGAATGCTTGTGAGGGAAACAGGAGCAAGGGGTTACTTTGGCCAGAACTAAGGTGTGTTTTCCAAGCTAGAATAGCAGAGGATGGCTCAGATTAGGCAAACAGCTATGACACCTAACTTCATCAGGACTGTGAATGTGTGCAAATGACACTGCTTGTACTCTGTCTTCTCTCCTTTCCTTTTTCTGTGTGTCAGCTTAATCACCTGTTGGGTGTTGTCTCTAGACCCAGCACCCTGAGCTGTCTGCGGCAGTGACCTTCTGTGTTTGTTTGTACAGCACCCAGGATGGTGAGGCCTGGATCTCTGATTGGAGGGTACCAGATGAGAAAGTATATATAATCACGCTATTTAGGGATGAGTGTGTGAACTGGTGAGGGTATGTGGGGATTTTAATCAAACATGCCTGCACTGACTCTGGAGCTTGCTTCAGAGCTGCATTATACCAGATTTTCCAAAAGAGCTCAGCCCCCAAAACTAGGGGCAGCTTTTCAAAGGAGCTTGATGTCTTGGGTGCATACTGGCTGCTGAGCACTTGCGTATCTGGCCATGAACTCTTTTGAACCCCAGTGTTTTGATTTATAAATTACATTTATTCCCACATGCCAAAGGAACTGAACCAAGTAGGTAAGGGGTAGAGAGTGACTGTCTTGTGTGCCATTACCACTCACTTTGGGTAAGTCTACACTCTATGCTTAACTCAACTTAAGGAGGCTTCAGTCAACTTAAGCAAAGACCTGGCCACATTTGGGCTTCCTTAAGTCAACTTAATAACTCTCACTCTTTAAGTCGACTGAGGCATTAAGTCAACTTTATTAAGTCAACTTAATGCAATGCGGCCATCTCAGTCGACTTAAAAAGCCCTATGCAATAACATGTGCCTGCTTAAGTTGACTTAGTAAAGTTGACTTAAGCAAACAATTTTTATTAGGACACTTTCTTAAGTTGACTTAACCAACTTTGTTAAGTTGACTTAAGAGAAGGGTGGACTCACTAAGTCGACTTAATAAAGTTGACTTTAAGTAGACTTTATTAAGTCGATTTATTAAAGTTGACTTAGCTTTTGCAGTGTAGACATAGCCATAATGAGCACCGTGTGTTTAAAAACTCACCCCCTCACTCTCCAAAGGTTTCCTGCAATCCCCTTACCAAACCTTGCCAAGTGATGCTCTGAGAGAGATCTTGATAAGCCAGTTGGGAGATTTAGGACTAACCCTTTTGAAAAGTCCTTGAAGAGCTGCTGATTATCATTTAGTAATTTGAATAAATTATAAATAAATTATACTTGTAAGTACAACTTCCAAAGCTTGCGTGTTCGTCCTCTTATGTTCTCGGAGTTGACATTCTCCTCTCACTATCTATCTTATAGCTATGGAGACAAGCTGACCTGAAGGCTCCTCCAGGAGTAGAGGTACATTCAAGGGACACCACAATATAAAGAGGGGCAGTTTGCTTCGTAGCCATCTATGCAGGGGCTTTACTTTTCCTGTGGCAGATACCCAGCAGTTGTTAGATAAAATATATTGAATTTTGAGGGTCAGCTCTTTAAGTACAGTTCCTCATGCACAAAGCCCTGATCAGACTCTGAAAATCCAATTTGTTTTAATACACTTTACACTTCTTATAAGGTTCCCGCTTGATAAAGCCTCATCACCTCTGCCTGAAGTAGAGAAGAATTATTATCCCCATTCTGCCCAGGGGTAAAGCAAGGCCTAAGGAGATGCATGGCCTGATTTTCAGAGGTGCTGAACCCCCACAGTAAGCCAGCTGCAAAGCTGGATATAGACCCAGGAGTTCCAATTTGCAGTCCCTTTAACTCCAGAAGAATTTGGGGTCTCACTGATAGACATAGATTATGAAGTTGATCCCAAACGTTTTCTTCATACTGAGAAATTCCATTTCACTAGGGCCTTGTTTACACTAGTAAAATGACCTGTAGTGTCATCAATGGCTCCAAATGAACTGGTGCTGCACATAGTTTAACTGCAAGCACAACCAGAGACTAGTTGTATTCAGCACCATTCCTGATGTTGCAGGTAAAAGTTGCTGCAAACTAAGTTGGCTGAAATGCTAATTAAGATTCTGGTGGTTAATCTGCATTGATGCTCCCCCTTTCTCTACTCTGGTTCAGTGTACAGGTCTTACATTGCCTGTGATTAACCTTGCACACTGAATAAGAGCAGCACAATAGGTTGCCTGCCCTTTGGCCGTCCTGTTTCATTCTGAGCACCCATGTAGTTACTAAGACTCCAGTTAGCAGGAGCACGAGCAGCCGAGAGAGGGACCTTTGGACGTTCCGAGAACTTCCTGCCGTTTTGATTGGACTTTCTCCACCCTGAGCTACTTACTCCAATCCCCGCTCATGGTTTCTTCACCTTAGTGTCACACCCCCTGCCCACTTCTCCCCTTCCCTGGTCCCCTCTCCCCCTTCTCTTCAGAGCCCCTTCTCCATTTCCTTTAGCTGATCCCCTCCTAACTAATCCCTCTGCCATCACATTGCTCACCCTGCTTGTGTGCCCTACCTCTTCCCCCACCCTGGCTCTGCCTGCTGTTTACGTTAGGGGCCATATTTTTGCATGAGCTGTAGTAGTAAATAATAAAACTGATAGCTATTGCCAGACTGTAACAGACTGAAGTACCATCTAGCCCCATACTCTGCTTCTGACACTAGCCAGGAGTAGATACTTCAGTGGAAAGGAAACTCAATGCCAGGCAGTTGTAGAATGAAGGGCTCTGAAGGACACCCTTTTCTTAGCCCCCATTAGTCAGAAGTTCCCCTGATGCAGAAGGGGTTATAGCCCTCCCGGGATAGTTATTATCTTTTACTATTGTAATGCTGAATCCTCTCTTCATCCATATAAAATTGGGTTCTTTTTCTGAATGCTACTAACCTTTTGGTCCCAATGACATCTTGTGTTGATGAGTTCCATGCACAGAGTTGCTATGCAGAAATACATTCCTTTTACCTGCTTCCAAAGAGCTGTCTTTCAGTTTCATTGTACATCTGCCTATTTTAGTTTCTGAGGAAGGGTGAAGAGAAGCTGACATGCTTGATGATCTGTTGATCTCCCAAAATAGAAGTCTCATGATGTAGTTGTGAATGGTTCACTCTGTCACAATTCCCACTGGACTCAACAGGCGGTTTTGCTGAGAAGGGACTAGAAAACAGATTTTCCATTTTGCAGGAAAATCTGCAATTAAGAAAAAAAATGTTCTTAAACAGAATGAGAACAAAAAATAAATAAATATTTCATAAATAAAATGCCAGAAAAAATGTTTCCAGTGAGTCCAAAGGTTTTGTTCTGATTTTACCTACACTGCTGTAATTGTTAATTCTGTTATAGTGAAGGGGCATCTGTCTCCAACAGGTGAAGAAAAAGTTAACAAGAGTCTGAGAGCACAATTAGCTCACCTTCTTGCACCTGGAGGGTGCGTGTACTGTTTGATTTGTTATTAGGCTCAGCTGGGGCAGGAGGATACTGGGTCTTCTTCATAACAGAAGGAAAAGGAAGTTACAGAGGGGGCCCAGGAGAGGAACTCAGAATAGAAAAAAACAGGAATGAAATGAGGGAGGGCTTGGGAAGGGCAAACTGAAGAGAACCAAAGGGATGGAACTAATTTCTGTGGTAGACCCAACAAGACACAGAGGTGGTGTCCGAAGGGATCTACTTTCTAGAAGAGAAAGGAGCTGGGAGGACCTAGGAAGAAGCCAGAAGCCTGAGAACCAGGGGAGAGGCTGCGTTAAGCACAGAGTGCAGGAAGGTATTGCACAAGGGGCTCTGAGATAGGGAGTGGTTTAGGGAAACAGCACCATTTCTGAAGGAGCTGTTCTAGCTTCTTAATAGAGGGTCCATGGCTAGAGCCCAGAGCAAAGGATGGACCTGACTTCCCCTCCCAACCCTGATCATGATGAATGGACTCTTGAGCTCTGGGTGAGGCTGAAGATGGAGCCTCAAGGATGGGGCAGAAGGGATGGTCTTGGACTCTTATTTGTACTTTTGTTATCCTAAGAAGAAAGAGACTTTCCAGTGACCTGGCTGGAGCACAGACCTCTGTGGACTGGTGAGGAGAGGAGAGGTTGCTCTGCCACATCCATATGTGAGGGGTGCTGCAGGATGAGTCAACACTTTTACTACCCTTTAATAGTGTATAAAACAAGTTGCAATGAGAACTTGTTTCAAACTAGAAAACTGGAATTCAGTAATCAAGATAGTGAAACATGTTTTTCTGTTCTCTTTCCAAATGAAATTTAACTGAAATCAGTGTTTTTACTTTGGAAGAGTCAGCACTTTCTGATGGAAAAACATTCCACCAGAAAATTTTGGACTGCCTCAGATCCCAGCCTTCAGCGTGAGCCCAGTAGCCTCTTTCAGGAAGTCTTTCCACTGGCACCCATGGGAGCTGGATTGGGCCTCAACAGCTCAAGAGGATGGGGCAGGGGTGCTGAGCACCCCACACTCCAGATGAAGTCAAAGTGAGTTGCAATTGCCAACACCTCTGAAACTCAGGCCTCCACTGCAATTAACAAGATCTAGCAGAAGGTTTCAAACAAAAGAACAAAAGCCAGGCCTGGATGAAGAGTCCAATGTGACTCTTGCTTACTGCAGTGAGAGCATGGAATATGCTGCATCTGCTCTGATGAGTCAACTATCTGGAATATGTCCTTACAGTATTTTTATTGCAATTTTAAAGTAACTCTGAATTGCAGTGTATTTTTGCTGGCTCTACTGCATGCTTGACAATCAATCTGTGTGCCAAATCAGTCCATGGCAATCAATGCTTTTTTAATGAATTCACAATTACTAATGTCAGGGCACTACTGCTTGTTTGTTTTCTCTCTGCCCTTGTTATATTCCTCCATATTTTTCCTGTAAGCTGCATAAAATACAGTAGATATATATAAAATATATATTTCCCTTTCCCCTTTGCAGACCTCATTGGAAAAGTTAATGGTGTGTTTCTCAAGTAATTAGAATGATTTAAACACCCTGGTAAAAGTTCTTCAGATAAGGCAGCACTTCTTACCCTCTGTCTGTCAGATCTCTGCAAGAAGGATGAGTGGAGAAAGAAAGAAATGGGAAATGAAGGGGAACAGACCCCCCACTGTCAAGTTCTGGGATCAGATTGGATGGCAATTAATTATTTATAGCAGTCAGTTCTGCAGGATTCCCTGGTTCTACAACAAAAATCAATTACAATAAGCATGTGGGTTGCAATGATATGCTGCTAATGCACCCCTCTTACCTTTCGTTGTAGGGTGTCAGAGCAGTTTAAAACAAAACAGGGCAACTGCAGGTGAATGTTTTTTCCAGGGACATTCATTCAGACTTCTAAAGAAATTCACTTAGGTGGTGTCTGTTCCCCTTTTGTGTTCACATCTTGGAAAGATTCTAGCAAGTTCAATAGCAAAAGTGTTCCTAAGAGGGCTGGGACTGAAGGAAACAATGGAAAATATTTACCGGTAGTGACTTTGGAAGCAAGGGTGGATCCTTCGTTGCTGTCCATTAGTATAACTCTAAAGACTTTAGTGGAGCTCTGCCTGTTTTCATCAGCTGAGATTTTAGTCAACTGTGTATTCCTACCAAAATGTACCATGTGGCATAGTAACTTTTTGGATCTCCAGCACACAGGTCCATTCGTGCACACTGACATACATGTCCACGTGTTCACACCATTTGGAGGGATTGGGTTCTGTAAATGCAAGAAAATCATCACAGTGTTGATAAGTACCTCATAAACTTTCATTTGCTGCCCTAGGTCCAGCATCTTCACTATGCTGTTCCTGGCTCTGATGCCTAACTCTCACACTCCCATTGCAGGATACTATTAAAGTTTAACTAGTTGGTGATCCAGGCCTAGCAGGCTGGATTGTTGCAGCTCACAGCGTACAGCATGGGAATGAGGGAGCAGACAAGGATTCAGCCAGCCCAGCACCTGATGACTACTATCCACTAGCCCAATGGTTCCCAACCTTTTGCAGGCCCCAAAATTTTGTGGACCTCCTGTCCATTGATGCCACTGGCAGAATCTGGCCCTCGTGGTAAGAATTGGGCCCATGCTGCCAGAATCTGGGCGGGCAGCGGGAGCTGCTGCAGCCATGGCCCCATCCCGCTCCCTCTCCCTGTGTCGATGAGTGGGGCTGCCGTATTCATGGCTCCCAGCCAGCTCCTTCAGGGAAGTGGAGCGAGCCATGGACCAGTGAGCAGAGGTAGTGCCACCATGTCCCCCACCCAGCCCTGCAGGGGAGTAGGGGTAGGCAGCTTCTGCAGGGGTGCAAAGCCAAGCCTCAGCCAGCAAGCAGTGGCAGCAGGCAGCCCTCTGTGCGCCCCCACCCCCACTGGTATCCAGCCCTAGCAGGGAGCATCGGGGCCACAGCTGGGTTCCAGTCCTGGCAGGGAGCAGCGCTGTGGACCCCCTGGAACGCATCTGCGGACCTCGGGGGCTCTGCTGAGGCCCAGTCTGGGAACCACTGCATTAGATGGACTAGAACGTCCATGAGCTGTCATCTCCATTGTACTGGAAACTGAAGCACTTTTGCTCTGTAAGTTGCCGATGGCCAAATAGGATTCCTGTGGCAGATCTAGGGTTTGATCCCAGGCCCCCCAAGTTCCTAATCTCTGCACCATCCTTCCACTAATTGTGGTTTAGATGTGCTCCGGCATCAAGCTTGTGAAAACTGGGGAGGGCGATTTCTCAGTAACTACAGAACTGTGGAATCATAGAATCACAGAAACCGGAACGGACCATGACAAGTCATTGAGTCCACTTCCCTACACTCAAGGCAGGACCAAGTACCCCTATTAAACCATCCCTGAGAGGTGTTTGTCTAACCTGCTTTTAGAAACCTCCAATGCAGGAGATTCCACAACCTGCTGAGGCAAGTTATTTCAGTGGTTAATCACCCTGACAGTCTGGGATTTTTTCCTGACGTCTAGGTTGAACCTCACTTGCTGTAATTTAAGCCTGTTGCTTCTTGTCCTATCATTTGTGATTAAGGAGAATAATTTTTCTCCTCCTTTCTCATAATAACCTTTTAGGTATTTGAAAATGGTTGTCATATCCCCTTTTGGTCTCCTTTTTTCTAGACTAAACAAACCCAGCTCTTTCAATCTTCCCTAATAGGTCAAATGTTCCAGCCCACTAGTAATTTTCATTGTCCTTCTCTGGACTTTCTCCAGTTTCTCCACATCCTTTTTGAAATGAGATGCCCAAAACTGGACACAGTATTCAAGCTGAGGCCTAATCAGTGGAGAGTAGTGTGGAAGAATCACTTTTCATTGTCTTACTCACAGTAATCCTTTTAATACACCCCAGAATGGTGTTTGGTTTTTTTGCAACAGTATTACACTGCTGACTCATGTTTAGCTTGTGATCCACTATTATACCCAGATCGCTTTTTGCAATACTCCTTCCTACACAGTCATTGCCCATTATGCATGTGTGCAATGGGTTGTTCAGCCCTAAATGGAGTACTTGGCACTTATCTTTATCGAATTTCACCATTGTACCCATTTCACTAGTTTGTCCAAATCATTTTGAATTGTGATCCTGTCCTTCAAAGCATTCACAACCCCTCCCAGCTTGGTATCATCTGCAAACTTTATAACTTTGCTCTCTATGCCATCATCTAAGTTATTGATAAAAATATTGAACAAAACCAGACCCAGGACAAATCCCCATGGCACCGCACTTGTTATGTCCTTCCAGGCTGAATGTGAACCATTGATAACTACTCTCTGGGAGTAGGTATCCAACCAGTTTTTCACCCATCTTGTAGTAGTGCCATCTAGATTGTACAGCCCCAGTTTATTAATAAAAATGTGATGTGAGACTGTATCAAATGCTTTGCCAAATTCATTAGTCCGCTGCAGGGAGAATAATCACAGCCCTCACTGCTTTCCTGACACAGGCAAACTCCACTTCTTCTGGTTGGTCTGCCAAGGGCAGCAATAAAGAGAAGGGAAGTGGAGGAAGAGGAGAAACAAATTCTTTCTCCACTCCCACCTTCAACACTTGAGGCTGATTCCAATCCATGTAAAATATACTGTCTTAACCTGCAAGCAGCCCCCAGAAATCAGAAGCTGACCCCAAATAACTACAGATCCAAGCAGGGCCGGTGCTACGTGGTAAGCAGCCCCTGCATAAAAGGGGGGCACCGGCATTTTGAGGGGCATCAAAAGGGGACAGCACCGCGGTGCTCCCCTGATGACATCACTCATCTGCGCCGGTGCTGCTGTGCTGCGCGGGGACGCCACAATCCCCAGCGCCGGCCCTGGATTCAAGGAACCTCCTGGGAAAGAGGGCTAACCTCCTCCTCTTGTCGGATTCTCTCTTGCTCTACTTCATTTTTGGAAATGCTAGAGAAATGGACTCCCTGCAGAAGCAGCCAGAAACCCTGTACCAGCAGTGGGAGGAGGAGCCATTCATGCTTGCAAACAGCAGTGCTTACCAACCACTCTGCGACTAGAGTGCTGTGAACATCTGTATTTTGGCCCTGAGCAACAGGCTTGCCATGGCAACTGCTTCTGTTACCCAGACAGCTGCAGCAGTCCACTCATTGCTGTTACTCTGACAGGCTAAGCTGGTGCATGGTTTAATTCAGGTCTTGGACAGAAGCATTTCACAACTGTAGCACAAAAGGAACTGAAGCTGTTATACAAAGAGCTCTTCTAGGATTTTTGCCCTGCTCCATTCTTCCATGCTCTGAAGCAATCGCAGGCAGCACAGCAGACTAGGATTCACAGCCCAGTGTGCTCCAGAATCTCCATTTCAGATAGGGTTGGCTGGGGTTTTACTCTGCAGAACTCAAACCAAGACTGATTCATGCCTAGGACCGTTGTGTCAGAATCCCTAGGCAGCACCAAAATGTTAACAACAAATACAAACATGGTATATACCTATTTTTCTTAAAGATTCAGGACTTGGGTTTACTTTGGAAGTAAAGTCCAGGCCAGTCTTTTATTAATGGCACATTTACATAGATCTGCCTCAGAGATGGGCTTAAATCAAAACCCACATCCAAATCAAATATTAAAAGAGAAATTGGGAGAGGGCAGGTAGGGACCATCTGGTCCAGCCGTTTATCCCCATGACAATGGTCTTGAACGGTTGCACTGAGTGAAGGTGTGAAGAATCCTGCAGTGGGCTGTTAGGGGGTATTCCATCCCTCATTAGTTGTGGGGGGGGAGCAAGGAGTCTTGTGGCACTTAAAGACTAACAGATTTATTTATTGCATGAACTTTCGTGGGAGAAAATCCCACTTTGTCAGATGCAGTTTGCTCATGCCCAAAAGCATGACATCTGGATCCATGTTTGGCTCTGTCATGGGTGAAATCCAATCATTCCAGACTCTGAGAAAGATCAGCACCTGACAGGGATTTCCCTGGCATTGAATTCTTTCGTGTTTAGATGAGGAACCTTTGTTTGGACTGTGGAACGTAGATCAGGGGCTTCTTGGTCAGGCCTGTTGCCCTCCCCATCTCAACGCATCCCCTTAGCTCTGCAGATGTGCATGAAGACCAGCCTAGCTTTGGAATCTCCGCTCATGCTCAGCCACAGAGCCTTAGAAATTAAGAATCAATCTGATTATTCAGGCCCATAAACAACATCATAAAAATAACATCAATTTGCACAGAAAAGCGCTGCATTAATGGGCCCAAATAATGATGCACTTTTACAACATAAATTTACAATCAATCTTGCTTTTAATGCCATGAAACAGTCGGAGGAGGATCAATTCTCAGCCTGAATTAGACCGCTTGAGTCAGAGCTGCTTTGGGGGGTTATTTCTGAAACCTTTTAACGACAGCTCTAGCAGGGCTTTTGCTAACAAATGCATTTGGTCTGTTTATTTGACAGGCTCACTCAGCAGCACCCAGAAAATGGGCTCTAATTTTAGGCCACTCAGGAGGTCAGAGCAAACACTGCCTCTCTTTGGCGTCCTTTGCTCTTTGTCTGAGCAGCGGGGGGGATAAAATGTAATGTTGGTGACTGAGTGAGGAACAGACCAGAGGCAGGTTGGCATCTTGTCCAGCTGCAGGCTCCACTCTGAGAGACATTGGCTGTTCACTGAGGGTGCTGGGTGAGGAGATGATTGTGGTGGCTTGTCAGGAGGTGGTGACTGGCACCTGAACCAGCACAATGGCAGATCCTATCAGTTCAGCCAGTGGAAGTGGCTTGTACTGGGAGCTGTGTGCTGCCTACTTAGTTGGGAGAAAGTGAAGACTCTCCTTAGACCAGTCCTTAGCAGGACGAGGCAATTACCCAAGTGGTATTCAGGACTGGTGAGCCTCATCTGGAGTATTGCCCTGTTTTGGGGACCCCCACTACAGAAAGGATGCAGACAAAATGGAAAGAGTCCAGTGGAGAGCAACAAAACTGAGTTATGAGTAGTGGCTGAGAGAACTAGCTGTTTAGTTTGCAGAAGAGTGAGGGGGGATTTGATAGCAGCCTTTAACTAGATGGAATATGGTTCAAGGGAAGATGGGGGCAAGGCTGTTCTCAGTGGTGGCAGATGACAGAACTGGGAGCAACGGTCTCAAGTTGCAGTCTGGGAGGTCTAGGTTTGATATTAGGAAACCTAGGAGAGCAGTGAAGCACTGGAATGGCTTTCCTAGGGAAGTGGTGCAGTCCCCATCCTTATCAGTTTTTAAGGTGACGTTTGACAAAGCCCTGGCTGGATGATTTAGTTGGGGTTGGTCTAGATGATCTCCTGAGGTCCCTTCCAACCAGCTCAATACACACCCAGCTTCCATCTTCAGCCACACCAGGAAAAAATCACCTTTTAGCTCTTGTGTGTCGACAAATTTCAGAGGGGTAGCCGTATTAGTCTAGTTCAGCAAAACAAACAAGGAGTCATGGGACACTTTTAAAGACTAATACAGTGTTTCCCAACCAGTGTGCCATGGCACACAGACATGCTGTCAGTGTGATGGAATTTTTTTTAAAAACTTCACAAAAAGTTCTGGATTGTCTCTTGAATATTCATGAATTCATTTAGAGATGATACTGTAGTGTGCCTCCAAATAATTAAAGGTAGTAAGATGTGCCACGGCTGAGGAAAGGTCGGGAATCACTGGACTAACAGATGTATTTATCTCATAAGTTTTCATGGGAGAAATCCCACAAAAGCTCATTCAATAAATAAATGTTAGTCTGTAAAAGTGCTACAGGACTCCTTGTTTCTTTTAGCTCCTATTACCTCTGTGACTTGAGTCTTGTAATGTGGCAACAGTTTGTTGCTGAGGGGCTCCCCTGTGGTCATATTTGCTTTGCTGACTGGCTGCCAGAGACAGCAGCTTGCTTCAAACTCTGCATCAGACTGCTTTTATTTTTCCAGCCAGTGCTAACCAGTGAAAACCTATTCAAGCCTTCTGTGCATGGCTCCAAAGTGTGCCCAGCGAGTGAGAGCTGCCAAAGCAAACTCGTGTGCAGCCAGGCATCATGCAATTCTAGAACCTCCTCTGAAGCAATTAGCCACTCTGCAGCGTGCAGGAAAGGATGGTCATCCATCTTCCTGGCCACCACACCTGCCCCATTCGCAGCTCTTCAGCTTGAGCACATCAGCAAGTGCATTGAGTCACCAAGAGGTGGCCAAGGTTTCACACCGCTGGAGTTTCATGAAGTGAAGTCTCAACTGGTAGTGATGTGCCTAGTCTTAGCAAACCTTCCCCTGGCATTCTAACCAGGAAACACACTAGAGGATTTCCAGGGCTAAATAATTCAATCTGGACCCAAGCCTGAATCTGGGGCTTTGAGCACCATGAAGTGCAGGGCATGGGATCTAGGATATTGGCTGGGCTTTTTGAAAGGATAGCGTCCAGCTGTAGTCTTGGTTCCTTGCATTCCCACTGTCATACTGCCTTGCAGCGGCTCAGAATTGCCAAATTGCTTGTGAGTTCTGTACTTAAATTTCAGTAGCCTGTTATCTGGGCATTATAACAACCTGGACCTGGGATCACAGATAGTCCTCTTAAGTACGCTGATCTCTCTTGCCGATCAGGTAACCCTTCCTTTGTGATAGATGGTCCCATATCAAAATCATAACAATAGTCAGGTTACTCCCTGTCCCAAAGGACCAATGCATACTCCAGCTCAGTTGCTTGTTAGATTTCACACCAAAGACAGCAGCATAAAGATATAGTTCCTTCTATTTTAGGGGGGTGTTATCCATTCCCCTCTTCTGCTTGGTGTTGCAAACTCAGCTGATGGGAACAATCTCCTTTCACATCCCCTATTTCATGGTGAATTGGGGAGGAGCCATCAAAGTTTTTTGTCCTCTTTGAGCATTCGGCACTAGTCTGTCTGCTTTCAGTGGGCCTTCCTTGTTGGACAGAGTGTAACAACTTCTTTTGAATGCAGCCCCTCTCACAAATTAATGTCTCTCTCCAGTCTAGTGATTTACTGAGTTAGAGGCTTGTAGTACAAACACTGAAATATTCTCTTGCAATATGGGATACATACGTTAGAGTGAAGATTAATGCATGCTGTGGTTTCCAGGCATTTGGTACAGTATAAATGCGAAGCATGTTTTTATAACTCTGTTTCCAAAGGGATAGCCGTGTTAGTCAAGTCCAGCAAAAAAAAAAAACCAAGGCGTCGTGTGGCACTTTAAGACTAACAGTTTTATTTTTCACATGAGCTTTCGTGGGAGAAAATCCCACTTCATCAGATGCTTCGAAGATGGGTGAGCATCTTCGAAGCATCTGACTAAGTGGGATTTTCTCCCATGAAAGCTCATGTGGAAAATAAAACTGTTAGTCTTAAAATGCCACACGACTCCTTGTTTTTTAATAACTCTAGCACCTATGGTAATAATCCTAACACACAGGCGAGACAGGCCAACTCTAGATCTGTATGTCAGTGTTCCAGTGGGCACGGGGACTCTTGCAATGAGCTGGTGCTAGTGTGCAGGCAGAAGATGCATGTGATGCTGCTGAGAGGGAGCCATGTGAGGACTGCAGTTAAGATAGTGGCTGTGTGTCTGCAACACATGGATTATCCTGACTCCCAGTGACTCCAGTTAAACTCCCCTGGCACTGAAAAAACCAGCTGCACCACCCAATCAGTCACTAGTCTCTTGAAGGTTCCTTTTTTCCTTCATTTTTCACTTCCACACCTTCCTTCCTCCTTTGTCTCATGCTGAACCTCCTCTTGAGGCTACTCTAAAGACCAGCACACTTCAAAGCATCACTGAAATTAGCTGTAAAGTGGACAGAGCAGCAAAGGAGCCTCTTCTTTGCGCTTTGCTTTCTTGCTATTGTAACTTATTGCCATTTTGTTTTCCTCTGTGTGGACTTTTCTTCCGTTGCTCCTCCCCCTGGCCTTTGCTGCTTCTACTGAAGGCCATGTGGACTCCTGGGAAAGACTCAGGCAGAGAGATGTTTGAAATGCACAGGGAAATTTGCAGTAATAACATCTAGAGCTAATGTGACAAGTTATCTTTTTTAGTTTCCTCGGCCTCTGTAGTGTGATCCCAGGGCTCAGAGTGGTGTGCAGTTTTCTTGGTGTATGTGGTGTTAGCATGCCTCTCATTGCCTTCCGCCCAAAGAGTGCCTGATGTGTTTGTTTTCAAAGCTCAGATGCATTCCCCTCATACGTCATAGCTGTATGAGCCTGCAGCTAGCCCTGTAAACCCCTTTGGCGGTTAGACTGGTGGCATGAACATTGTCTCAATTTCTACAAAATTCAAAAAGCTGAGTCTGTGCCACAAACCATCCAGAGTCAAACAATCCCTAGTACTTGATTGATTCCAATTGATTTTGGGAGGAGTGCATGGTCCAGTGGTTAGATCAGTGGAATGGGAGCTAGGATTTCTAGGCTCTGCCTGACTTGCTCTGGAACCTCAGGCAAGACCTTTCCCTTAACAGTGCTTCAGCTTCTCGCACTGGCAGAATGTGGATAAAGACCCACCTTTTGTCCCTAGGTTGCTCTTGAGAGTGAATGAATGCACATCAGGTGCTCTGATAGCTTTGTAACGGTGATTTCTGGACTGGGAGGAGTCGTGCCATAGCACTGTGAAAAAATATCATAAATGGATATGTCTATTCCTTTGCATGGTGCACTTAAAGCACTCACTCTCATATATCATGGCGGGCACAAGCCAGTACTTCATAAATATTGAATTATGAAATATTTACATACTCGGTGTCCTGTGTTTATAAATAGAAAAGATGAGCAATGCTCCCCAGCATTGTTTCTGCTTGGGAGTATTTGGCAGAAGGCAGTGAGAGTAAAAAGACCCCATCCTGTCAATTCCTTCCCAGCCTCAGTCTAAACTTACTCTGCGTACTTCAAAAAGCCAGTCTTTAGAATGTGAGGAGTTAACAGGTGCCCTGGAAAAGGTTATGCTTTAATCACAGCTCTTTGGAGAAATCTTTCCTGAACCCTGACTGAAATGTTTATCTGCTGTATGTGGAAAGGGCAATGGACTCCAAAGGAATTCCCTGATGGGAAGTTGCCTTTTTAACTAAGCAAATGCAAGATGATTTCCTACAGAGGGGAAAAGGAGGCAGTTTCCAAGGTGGAGCAAAGCTGAGAAGGATGGCTGGTACCACCAGCCCACTCATGGGGAGAAACACATAGCATATATTTCTCCCTCTTACATGTTGAAGGAGATTGACTGGGGATAGTGCAAAAATAAATAAATAAAAATGTTTATGATGGAAGTGTTTGTCTCAGCTCATAGTTGCTCAGAGGCAAGAGGTAAGGCATGGTACCCTGCAGAGCTTAGGCAACTTAGTTAAAACAAAGTGGAACATGTTACAAAATCACAAGTTGCTGATGAGGAACCTCGCAGAATCTTATTCACAGCTAGGAATCTGGGGATCAACCTGGAGCATCAAAGCTCTGTGCTAGCTATCACCATGCTTATCCTTGTGAAGAGCAGGCGAAACAGAGAACACATGCTGCTACCCCACAGTCTGCTGCAGGCTCCTGCTGCATTAATGAGTCTCTTCGTTGCTAACGAAAAGAAAAGACTCTTGTGCTGACATGACACAGTTAAGCTGCAGATTTACAGACAATGCACTCCACAAATTAGACTGATGTCACAAGGGAAGCACATACAGCAACACGTTATTACAAGCAGACAATGAAGAATATTTTCCCCATTGAAACAGCTGAAAGTCTTCAATCATTTATCTATCTATTTGTCTATCTATCTGTCTGTCTATCCTGCAGTTATTGCTATGCTATATTAAGCGAGTGGCAGACACCATCGATTTGTCAACTTAATGTACCCTCTCTACACACACATACATCATACATCATTTGAAAGCTTATTATGTCTACTTTAAGATGAGGTATGATGTGGACTTGTCAAGTGGTTCTGTTACCATAGAAACCAGGATAAACAATGACACCAGCTACACATTAAATGACCACTTTGAAATATTTGTGTTTGTTTCTGTTAGTTTAATTACTCAATGTATTGTTTCAAGACATAACAATGGATTTCATCATGACCTCAAAGTATCACAACAACAATCTAAAAGGTAAAATAACAGCTAATAATAAATTCATAAAGGCATCACTGAAATGTAATAGTGCTAGTGACATTTCGAGTCAACATCATCGTGTTCATCATTATAGCTTCTGGGAGTGCGTGGGTTGCCACAGTCTCCATTGCCTTGGCATGTACACAGCTCTGTGCAGCAAACATTATTCTGGCGACAGACCCAATTGATTCTTCTCAACTACATTTTCATGTAAAAAAAACAACAAGGAATTGTGTGGCACTTTAAGACTAACAGATTTATTTTTTGCATGATTTTTCATGGTGAGTCAGTTCTGGATATGTTCTAGGTTTTTTGGATACTGCCTAAGAGACTCTGCTTATCTAGGGAGAGTGAATGAATTTTCTTTCCTGTGCTTCAGGGACAGTCCAGCATCACAAAAAATATCTGCAGACTGTTGAAAGGCCCACTCATCATTGAATGGAAAGGTTTGGTTTTTTTATCAGTGGTCTCTGCATTGATATTGTTATCTCTTTCATGAGTGAGAATTCCACGAGCACCAATTAATAAATCCATTTAGAATAAGCACACATCCCTGGGGTCCTTCTACTTTGGTTTTTGCAGCACTAGGGATGAACTGTCTCTGCTCATCATAACAGATGCAGGATCCATTAAAGTGTAGTATGTCAATTAAATTGTGAGACCAAAATTGATGGCATAGCTGTAGAGCGAAGTTTATGTGCAGTGGTGTGGTAATTTTGGAACTGTTAAATATGGGGCTCTCCACAGTTGAGAGGCACCTTCTTTGAATGTCTTCTGCAGAATGATACTGCCTGCCTGCTGAATTATGTGCCTCTTTATTTGTCAAACAAAGAACAAACTCCTGCACCAATTGGGGCACAAAAATAGCCGACTGTAAACTACAATCACTTGGCTTTGGATAATATTTTGAGGCTTTCATGTTGGTTATTTCAGAGCAAAGGATTGAAGTGGCATTATACAAAATCACTTGTTCATTTGAAAACTGTTCATCAGGCTCACTCACCAGACGAACATCCATAAAACTTTTGAATGACTTAGATTCCAGCTTCAGATTATTAGCAGCTTGGATAGTTTCAGCTAATGTTATTTGTGCATTGGACAATGGTGGGCTTGCCTTGGCCATGCTGTGCATGGAATGAAATTGCAGAAACATACTGTTTTTTCTAACACCTGTAATTTACTACTAGAATAGCTTGCTTTTTCAACATCTTAGGGAAGTAGGGCTTTATATCTTAGTCACAGCTTGGACAGGAGAAGAGCAGCATTATAGGTATAAGATCATCATCTATCCCTCCAATCAGCTGGCAGAATGCAATGTCACAAGGTGACTGTTGGTGCAGTATAACTAAAAAGATCTGTTTTACAAAATAGGAACAAAGGCATGTTGAGTGATAAACTACATCCTTAGCATGCACTGTGCATTGTGTCATCATCAACTCTTTGATGTGCTGTCCCTCTTAGACTGGTTGACTCACAATTTTCTTGCTCTGAATCTTGACTTGTATTTCAGTTCAACCCATTATATGAGCCTGAATGACTAAGACTGGTTTCCATATGAGGACCAAGATCCAAAACTTCTGGGGAGAAGACTTCCAGCCACTGCTCATTCAGACCTAATTCTGACAACAGGTGGCTGAATGGGGAAAAGGCTCAGGCTGTGCAAAGCTCTATCCCATGTGCAAAGGCATTTCTAGCTGGTAGGCATCAGACTGCTTTACATGGAGAAGGAACATTTCTGAAATGTACATTAGACTGGATTATGTTCTGTAGTAAACTGCACACTTGGCTGAGCGGGTATTGTAGGCCTCTTCTTCCCTGAGCCCTGCTGATCTTTGTTTTTTTAAAGTATGCATTTAGCAAACTAAAAGGACTGAAATGTCCAGAAAAGCACAGCCCACTCAGACTGAACAGTGTGGGGCCTTGGGCAGAGGTGGCTGTTCTATAGTATTCGGATGCATTTAATGGAAGCCAGAAGCATTTATAGAAGGCTGGCTTATATTTAAGCCGAATGGACAGGAGTAATGGAGGAAGCTCATTTAACCCCTGGTGCTGTGCTCCTTGAGGCCAGTGCCAGTACTTCTGTTGACAGCAGTGGGGTCAGGATCCATTTAGAGGGCTGCTCAGTACCCATATGAAATCTCAGCCCTTACCAGGCTATACAGCTGAGCCAATGGGTGGCAATATTTTTGGTCTGAGCAGACAGGGCGAGGAGTGAAGGGTCAGTGGAGCTAACTGGTGGTAGAATATGTGGAAACTTACTCTTTTGCTGCCTTTACTGCACCTGGACGGGGGTGAACAGAGAACCATTAGTCCGGCACCTCTCACTGGCATGAAATTCTCCGACAGACAACAGAGCCTTTCCTCTGCCTTTCTGTGAAGGCTAGACAAGAATTTCTGTTCTGCTCTCTGCCACCTAGCCTTGCACATGGTCACTGTTTAAAAGTTTTAAAAGCTTCTAGAGATTTTCAGCAGCTCCAACGGGTTTTATCTGCATAATTAAATCAGCACTGAATTCGTTGTCTTATTCTTGCTGTCTTTTAGGAATACAATTAGCTTCCACACTGCTTTTGTACTTTCTAAACCTTTTAATTTAGTCATACAAGGACAAGTATGTAACTGTCAGGAACAGGTATGTACAAATTCAAAAGGATTTAGGTCTCACTTCATTGTAATTAAACTTGTATGTCCGGTGTGCTAAGGGCTTTTCTGCATAACTCATGCAGAACGGCTCCTTTCTACTCACTTCCGTGCATTGCCTAATCCCCCATTTTTCTTTGTTTAATTGGAAGTGCAGCTTCTAAGCAGAGGAAAAATGGTTTCTGTGGTTGTTCTGGACTGTTAGCCTAGGGTAGAACAGAAAAGTTTGTATCCTGGAACAAACATGTCCACACTCGTCTATAAGAAGGTATTAATACTTTAGTTAATTGGCAATTAATTAGAGGTAAAGAAGTCTATTATAGATAAGCCAATAGAGACTACACCACCTCCCCAAATCCTGCAGTAGCATAGTAGGGCCTTGGACATGCTAGAAAGTTTTTCTGACCAAAGGTGACTTTTGTCAGCACAACAATCCTGGTGTACACCCTACAATGACCGTGTGGTCAACAAAACTGCCATAGAGCCTTTTTCAGCAACGTTTTTATGAAAAAGCACTGCCTTTAGCATATATCACTAAAAGTAGCTTTCTTATTATCCTGACATGCCATCCTAAATGTTCCTCTGGTCACCTCTTTGATCTCTGCTGCCTGCAGCTATCTGCCTCCTCCCCTCCCCTTTCAAACTCCCAGAAAGTTTTCAAATCAAACAAGGAGTTTTCAAGTTACAGAGGAGTAGTAACTGTGTTAGTCTACTTCAGCAAAACAAACAAGGACCCTAGTGGCACTTTTAAAGACTAACAAATTTATTTATTGTGTGAGCTTTTGTGGGAAAAAATCTTGAAGTGGGATTTTCTCCCACAAAGTCTCCCACAAAAAATAAATTTGTAAGTCTTTAAAAGTGCCACTAGGGTCCTTTGTTGTTTTAAGGAATCTTCAGGTAACTCAGGCCACCGTGCCGAACTCACTTCACAGCACGGCAATGGCAATCCGGCCTGCTTGCCCTAAACCAGTGGTTCTCAAACGCTGTGTCAGGACACATTAGTGTGCCGCCACACAGTGGCAGGTGTGTCACAGAGAGCTGGGGAGAAGTCTGAATTCAGCCTGGGGGAGCTGGTCTGGTGTGTATTGTAGAGTTGTGACATGCCACCAAGAGTGTCACGACCCAGAAATGGTTGAGAATTGCTGCCCTAAACTACAGAAGAGAGTTAACTCCTTATGTGCACTGCAGAGCCAGGGAAGGAGGTGGGGCAACCCTCTCCCTGCCCCGCTACAGTGTCCTGGATTGTCTTTGCTGAGAGAAGTGGAGAACAGGGGACACTAACTATTAATTAAGCAATCTGTGTAGCAGCTTCAGCCTTGGGATTGGTTGCTTCCAAGCTCCTGCTATCTCTGTTTACAGGAGGAGTGGACTCTTTCCCCAACACAGGATGTCTGTCTGTCTCCCTCAGTGTGTGTGTGTGTGTGTCTGTGTGAGAGAGAGAGAGAGAGATAGACTGCCTCGCTTGTTCTTCCCTTCCTCCCCATTTCTGTGGGCTTCTTGTGTCTGCGTTCAGCAGTGTCAGCTTGGGTGACAGGGCACTTTAAAAGCAGCTGTCAAACTAGCAGGGAAACTTCATCCGCTGATACTGTGCCTGTCCTATGAGGCATTGCAAGCCCTTCCCAAAGCACAGTGTGGCCAGTCACAGGGTGGGATAGCTACCCAGTGTTCACGAAAGAGCTGACAGCGTGAATGCAATCCACTGACAGAAGGAGACAGTGAAGACGTGCAACAATGATGTAGTTATTGGGTTGTCTGTATGCTGGCAAAAATTTCTAGTGTGTACATAACCTAAGAGACGTAACCCAACATCCTTCAGCAGCCCGACAATAACAATTGTATGTACACAGTCCAGCATACAAGTCACTCTGCAAAAACAAATCAATCGACAGAGCTGCTTGAGAAAACAGTTTTTTCTGCCCCACAGAAAAGTAGATGAAAACAAAATAATTTTCACTGAAAATTTTTCTTTGAAATTTTTTTTGATTTTTGATTCCTTGACAGAAACCTGGCAAAAATTAGCATTTTTCATAAACATTTTCAGTTAAGTAAAAATACTTTGGACTGTATTATTTAAATGGAAAAATTTCTGCCTGCCTAACCTCTGTGCCCAGCTCTCACAAGCACCTTACCATAACAAAACAAGATGCACTGCTCAGCTTTCAGGTGTAACGCTACAATAATAAACCTGGTTACACTTGCATGAGGGAAGGGGAAAATCTTCAGTAAGGAAGCAGATGTTGGCCTCAAGATTCTGTGGGTGAAAACCAATGGGACTTTGGCTTGGGCCAGGGCTCCAGGACCCTGCAAGATGGGAGGGTCTCAGACTCAGGGCTCCTTTCCGAACCCAAAACGCTACACAACCCAACAGCCTGAGTCCAGTGAGTCTGAATCAGCTGACAGGAGCCAGCCGCAAGTTTCTCTTTGCGGTGTAGACAGACCCTGAGAGATTGTTTTCATCAGAGTTTTTAAAATGAGGAATAATCTCTGCCCTTTCAAATCCCATTTCTTGATTTGCGAAGGGATGTGAAAGGGGTCAGCTGATTTGAAAAGAAGGTGTCAGTACTTCTTTAAAGTACCAGTGCCCCTTGCAGAGGCTACCTGTGTGTTCTTACTGCCTGTAACTCAATAAAAGGGAGCCATTCTACATAAAACCATGAGGGTCACTCATTAAAGGTCTGACCAGCAATCTGAGGAGCCTCATAAACATGGTCTGTGCATTATTATGATCCACTCGGCTCAGGTGAAATAATGAGTTTTTATTGCCATGCGCTGAAGTTTATGGAAGTTATGAAAAATGAAGCTGCATATAGGAATGAGCAGGAACTGAGAGCAGTGTGTAACAAAAAGGGAGATAGGAGCCATTAATGGCACTTAGCAAATAAATAATAACCACAGTAACAATTGTTCCTGAGTAATTTTGTATTGAATAAGGGAAATTATGGGTGCAGCATAAGAGGGGTGTCTGTAGTGTGAGAGAGATGGGTACGTATGGAGATGGATAGCTAAATAGCCTATGAATTAAATACCAAAAGCACCAGCCTCATTACAGTTTCACACAAGGGTCACTTGTTTTATTCATTGTGTCACTATCCAGTCCCTTTCCAGACTTTCATTTCTGGTCCTTCCTTCCTCTCAAAGCTTTTCTTTCTTTATACAGCAACACAAATTCCCAGAGGTTTCTCTGCTCCAATTCAAAGCCCCAGAAGGATTTATGTTCTCTCCAGATCTAAGCTGTTTGCTGTCTCTCATGTGGGCCACATCCCTGGTGTATACATGCCATTTGACAGGGCTGAACTGACTCTCCAGACAATGTTCCACCTAGGACCTAGGTCCGTCTCTATTCTGCCAGCTGCAGGACTTTGCCTGCCTCCCTCTCTCAGGGAACAGCCCTGAAACATTATAGGGACACCATTCAAATACAATTCCATGCAACAAGGATGAGCCAAACGCCTCAGAGGGTATGCCACTGACTAGTGGTGTACATGTTTCCTTTTGGCATGCACGAAGCCACTCTATCCCTATATCTCAACATTTCCTATGCACTCCTCTCTCCAATAAGACCCAGCCTCAGTATCTATGGGCATCTCCTGCAAAGTAATGTAATAGGATGCCCTGTAATCACGTCCTTCCCCCTGTACCCAGAGCTGTCTGGTGAAGGGGGAATGAGATGATTCTTTGGCCTGTTTTGTATTAGCAGTGTATGGGTTTGGTGATTTCTAGGAGCATCCGGCCCATGGGGGCTGGCATGGATGCTGGAGGCTTGTATCAGTGCTAGAAATCAAGGGCTATGTCTATATTATCCATTTAGGTTGACTTAAGTCAACCTAAATTACCCCCAGTCCACACCAGGCTTTCACTAAGTCGACTTAAGGGTGTCCTTAAGTTGACTTAATAACTAGTGGTAGTTAGGTCAACTTAAGATCTAAATTGACCTTATTATGTTGACTTAAATCGGTGTGGACACCATAGATCGACTTAGGAGACCTAGGTCTGGGGAGAAAAGAGCCTGGGCTTGGGGGAGCCCTGGCTGGGGGAAGGGAGCTGTGGCTCTGGGATAAGGGAGCTCGATGGGGCTCCTGTTGACAAGGGAGTGGCCAGAGCTCCCTGGAGAAGCAAGCTGCTGTGGCTACCTGGACAGGGGAGCCCTGGAGAAGGTGGCCACTGGGGCCTCCTATACAGGGGAGCCCTGGAGAAGCCAGCCACCAGCCAGGTGTGTGTGGGGGGATTCCCTCACTGCTTGAGCCGTGGCCAGGGAGTTGCGGGGGAATCCCTCGCCACTGCAGCCGGGGCCAGGGAGCCCCATGTGGCTTCCTTCTTCCTAGACCCCACATCTCCCACAGAGAAGGGAGCCCCGACACCCCCTGGGGACAAGGGAGATGTGGCTCCCTTCTCACCAACAAAAGGGAGCTGTGGCGCACATCTAGGCAGGAAGCCATGGCTCCCTTCTGGGCAGCGAGCCACATGGGGGCTCCCTGGCTCCAGCTGAAGTGGCAAGGGGTTCTGCCACTGCTCCAGCTGAGGCTGCAGTGGTGAGGGGATCCCCCGTCACTGGGCCAGCAGCTGGCTTCTCCAGGGCTCCTCTGTCCAGGGAACCCTGGCAGCTGGCTTGTCCGGAGCTCCCCTGTCCAGGCAGCCCTAGCGGCTCCCTTTTCAGAGGGAGCTGGCTCCCTGGCAAGAAGGAAGTCACAGATCCCTACTGAAAAGGGAGCTGCAGCTTCCTGGGGAGAAGGGAGCGCAGGCTTCCTTCTTCACGGGACCCGCGCAGGTCCCGGGGAGAAGGGAGCCTCTATTCGCTTCCCCTAGGGACCCACAGGCGCCCAGTGAAAAGGAAACCTCTGCTCCCTTCTCACCGGGACCCGCCACTTCCCAACAGAAGGGACCCACAGCTCCCTTCTTGCCAGGACCCATCGCTTCATGGCAGAAGGGACCCATGGCTTCCTTCTCACTGGGACCTGTGGGGCTCCCAGCAGGTCCCTGCTGCTGGGAAGCAGACAGTCCCTTCTCAGCGGGGAGTTGCAGCTCTCCGCCATGTCTACACTTGAAAAAGTTAGGTCGACTTAAGTCGACCTTGTTAAGTCAACTTAACAGAGTCAACTTTTCAGGTGTAGAAATAGGCAAGGAGACTTTTGTCCATGCATGTGGTAGGACAAGAAGGGCAGTGTTGCTCCCATGCCAAGCATTCTCCCACACCCCTTCCACAACACATCCATTGGCTTATATGTATATTGATTCTGTGCTCTCACCATCCACCTGCCCCACTATAAGGATCAGGCCAATGGGAAGTTTACTTTCTAGCTTCTTTCTTTCTCACCAGCTTTGACATGGAAACTTCTCCACCCTCTGCCTGTGGACTGGGTTGGGCTTAAGCACTGGTCAGTACATGGGCAAAGGCAATACTCGGTGCCAGAAGTAGAAAAGGCCTGTGGGCCTATGGAAGTGGAGTCAGACAAGCAGGAAGGCTGCCTTGTGCCCTGCACCTTGGGGTTATTTTCTCCACCACTGCAGACTTCTGTAGAACCCAGGGTATTGTCATGAAAAGAATGAGAGGAATGCTTGGAAACCAGGTACTCAAAATGTGAATGTAGTTCTCTTGTCATCATTTGAATTAGAAGGATCTCTAGAGAAAGAAAGAATGGTCATGGGGTGGGACATTGTCTTAGGCTTTGGAGAGCTCAGTTCAAATCTCTGTTCTGCCGCTGACTACCTTTGCGAGCACCTGCAAGTCACTTGGGGTTTGTGTGCACGTTAAAGCTAATTCAGTTTAAGGCAGGCTGTGTATGTAAAGCACAGTTATGGTTCTGGAATAACTCCAGGAATGGACTAGCCCTTAGCCTCTCTGAATCCCCCTCATTTCTCCTGTATAATACGGAACTTTTTCTCTCAGCCAGGAGTACAAAGTGCTCTGATACTACTGTAATGGGGGCTGCAGAAGTACCAGTGATAGATGTGGTGACTTTGTGAACCTCTTCTCACAGGAGCAGACTGCACACATGTATGTATGAGAAGCTGTTCAGCTGAGTATCATAAAAATCTGCTTCATATAACAGCAGTTCACCTCCAAGGAGCTACTACTTTCACCACTGAAGTGGAGCTTCCTCTTGGGTTGAACACTGTACAAGAGGTTAGGGTGAGGAAGTGGCAAAAAAAACAAACAAACAAACAAAAAAAACAAAACAAAAAAACAAAACAAACAAAAAAAACCAAACAAACCCACCAAAAAATAAAAACAACCCCCCCCCCCCGGGAGACAAACCACCATTCTGCTGAACTGAAAAGAGGAAGGGGAATTTTAGGTAGAAAAGATAATTCAGTTAGAATTTGGGTAGGGCATTAGGGTTAGCTGTCTTCATTCTTGGGGAAGAAAACTTTAATGAGAACTGATCCAGACCTTGGGAAGAGCACCTTCTGAATTGCCAGCACCCAGATGTTCTGGAAGGTATATCCCTTCCAGACACCACACTAGCATTATAAAGACTGAGGCTGTAAGATCTAGGAAGAGCACTTGCACAGTGGTGCGCCCACTCTCCCTCTCCTTCATTACAAAAATAATTTATGGACATTTTTAGCCCAGTCTTTGATGCAACTCACCTCCTCTATCCATAAGGGGGTGTCTGAATAAGTCTGGTATTTAAGACAGTGCATGGATGATTAAAATGTAATGATGAAAAGTCAGGAAGTTTGGCGACCATAACAACCAGATCAGGAATAGTGCTCGTGTGGTTCCAGCACTAGGTTTAGACTCAGGCATACTAGATTCAAATGCTGTTGGAATCATAGTGTTCCTGTATGTTTAACTCTGCCCCACCCCCAATCTCTGTGCTTCAGTTTTCTCATAATACTAGTGTATCTTGTCTTATCTATTTAGACTGTGAGCTCTTCAGGGCATTAATTGTTTCCTCCTAGATCCCTGTACAATGACAGCACTGATTTTGATTGGAGCCATAGATATTAATATTAATTAGAATAACAGTATCCAAGTGTGACATATATAGCTATCAGCTGGCAACCTGGAAGGTCTGTGATTTTGATTTTAAAAACAATATTTCAAATTAAATTCTGCGCAGACTTGGAAAAACTCTGATGTCTAGTTTCTTAGGATCTCTCCATTTTTCAGCGGTCAAAGAGCCACTTACTATGTAGTCCAACGCAGATCTATTCTGTAGAACATCTTTCATACAGAGCATCTCACCATACGTTTTTGGGTTAATCAGCAATGTGCTTGCAGTTAAATAATAAAGAATGACTGAGGAAGGGGGAGGGTATGTAAGAGGCAAGAGAGAAAACAGATTTTCAGGTACTGGACGCTGTTGATGAGAGGGTGACAGAGACAGAATAGATGGGTGCATATGGGGGGGAGAGACCCTAGGTTGAGACATACATCATTTGACTATGAAAATGCAAGAGAAATAGTGTACATTGGTCATCCAATGGAGAAATCTGGGCTTAAGGGAAGAGGGCAATAATAAGGTAAAGACGAGGATAAGCAGCAGCTGAAATGCAGTTATCATAAGAGGTCCCCAGAATTAGCAAAAGTGCCGTCTTCATCCTCTGCATTGTTGTTTCCTCCTTTCTTCGACATTCTACTCTCTGTGCTGTCCCACTGAGGAATCCTGTTCTCCTACGTCTTCCTCATGCTGTTCAGGCTTAGCAAGCCCTGATGTACTGTGCAGTAATATCTAATGCAGCCTGACAGAGCAACAAAATCTTCTATAGAACGAGAGATGCACCCACAGCTGGATGTGGAAAGCTGCATCTCATCTCCTTTTCATTGCTGAAAACCCCGAAAGCTCCTTGCCCTTGGCCATGCAGTCTCATACCTCATGCTGAATCTCATAGGTTCCTGTCTGTAACCTGGGAACCAACCCAGCACTGGGATAAACAAGCTAAGTGCCTGCAAAATCCCTGCTATTCATTTTGCTGCCTCACCTTCCTAATTGGGGGAAATTGCCAGTGCAGTACAATTTTGCAAAGTTTGCTATTAAATATTTAATTCAGTCTTAACAGCTCAATCCACCTGGCATTATCAAAGGGTCCAGGGCTTGCTTGCAGCCTTTTTTGATTAACAAAGTAGCTGGCCAGTGAAGATTTGCTGATCCAGCCATTCAAGGCTTTGTTACAAAATGTTCAATGCCAATGAAGAAGCAGTATTAACTGGGAAGCATTGATTTCAGCATTAGCCAGCTTTTACATTTGAAGGCAGACAATGCAAGTATCTTCAATTATCTTCAAAGCAACTGAAGGGAAGGAAATTGGTCTTAGATGTGGTAAATAGACTCCACAAACTCAACTGAAGCATGCAAAGATGTATACGAGGGAGAGCAGCTGCTGGCACAACTGTTTTGGAGTTTATTCAGAAATCTGATTGAAATTCCAGGGGTTTCACATTAGGCTATGTGTTGGCTTTGGAGTTTTTTGTAACTTGGTCAGGACAAGGGATTGGGAAGAATTTGTAACCGATCATTTCTTAGATGAATTTACCTTGCTCCTGGGACATCTGCAAGTAGATCTTAATTTTTTCCAATTTGTGTGTTCAAAATTTTTCTACTATAAATTTATTTATTTTCAAATCTACAGATTTATCCTAAAAAATTCTCTGGGAGCATGCAGCATACAAGCTGCATTGTTAGTTGTCACTAGATATGTAAATCACTTGGCTTCATTTCTTTTCTAATGATTGGAGAAACACGCAGGCATCAGGATGCAAGTTTGTGTTCCCAAGTCACTTAGACACTTGTGGAACCCTCCTCCCCAGCACTTTCAGAATGAATACTTGTGAGTGGTAATATTCACAGATGTGTAACTTTGACATTTGCTTTATGTGTGTACTTGTGCTGGTAAAGCCCAATGACTCAAATGTTTTTAGAAAGCAAATTCCCAAGGGCCATGAAATTGGCTAAAACAGTTTCATTTAAAGAACAACAACAACAAAAAAATCAAATCAAATGATAACAGAAACACTTTCTACTGCAATCCCCCAACTTGGTCAAGGCAATGTTTTTTGTTGGACATGCATTAAGTTATCTGCATGTTAAGGAGCAGATTTTCCAAAATCTTCATCTCCCATTTGGACACCAGAATTAGTGTCCAGGATTTTCAAAGGGCACAGCATCCTCTAGGCATTTTGAGAGTTAAGATCTTTAACTAATCTGGCTCCAGCTGTGAGCACTGACCCTGAGTGCCTTTGAATGCCTGCCTGACCCACAATGTCAATCCCATGTTTTACTCTAAGGATGAGTTCATCCCTTCCCATATACTCTCACCTTGCAGATGCCTAGCCCTGCCCCTTCTTAGCATAGCCCCACCTGTCAATTGGAAGGGCTAGATACTCTATAAAACCTCACCCTCCATTTTGAATTCTTTCTGATAAACAGAGCTATAGCTAGAAGTAATGAAGCTGCCATTAGCACCTAGGGTACATAAAATTCTGAATCTCCCCTCTGTTCAGACCCCTGAGACTGAGCAGAGTTCACTTGTCAGATAAAGGCTGTAACTCCAAGCACTTTTGAAGGAAAAGTTTGAAGGGGAAAAAGCAAGAGAAGCAGGGAAGAGACAGATTTTAATTTAGGTAGGAGGAAGGGGCACAAGAGACAGAAAGGTGAGAGGCTAGGCAATAGCAGGGGCTGAGGTCTTTTCCAGAGTGCCTCTCTCTTTGGATTTGAAAAGGAAATTAAGGGAGAAAAAGAAAAACAAATAAAACTATTCCTCCCCACCCTGTGGTTTCCTGCCCTGCTGCCTCCTAGTAATCGTGGGTGTCACCTCAGTGCAGGGAGTTCATTCTCTTCCCAATGATTATGCATGACAAATTGGCTGACCCTGCATTGAAATACCTTGTGTCTGAATTCAGAAGCACCACAGACAGAATGCTGTGCTTCTCCCTGGAAGCTGAAGTCTCAGGGTTACACACTTCTCTTTTCTTCTTCCTTCATTATTACCTGTGCATTGAGGGCTGCATTCAGAGTGGGGCTGGGAATTGCCTGGATTTGTTAGATCTGTTCTATGATGAATAGCTGTAACAGCCTCTTAGCACCTTTATTAGGCAGACAGAAAGCCCTACTCCTCCAGTGCCTTCACCTTGCATGTTCACTTATATCTGTGCCAAGTGGATGCAAAATACAACCAAATTGTTATTCTCTTTTCTTGCTTCTGTAGCTAATATTTGTCCTTATGCCAATGACTTCACAAGGCAGCAGAAAGCCTGTGTAGCACATATCATTATGCCCATTACACAGGGAGGGAAACAGGTGCAGATGACAAGAGACTTGCCCAAGGCTAACAAAAACAAGAAGTGATTGAGTTAGGATTAGAATTTGGGATTTCTGGCTTCTTGCTAGACTCTCTCGGCCAAATTCTCTGTTGTCTGGCAGCTTGTGCTGTCTTTGTGAATAGTGGGAGTAAAATAGTGGTAAATGCAGTGTATAGAGACTGTGGGGGAGGGTGGCAGCTGGCAGAAGCCATTAAAACCTAGCAGAATGTCTGTCTATATGTACCTACAGAAGGCTAGGCCTTGTATGTTTGCACATTGTTAGGAAACATGGGTATCTGGAACACAGGTGGGTTCATAGAGCAGCCTCGTATTGTTCATGTGCAACGTGCAAAGGCACACATGGCCTTCTGCACTCACATTACACATGTGAAATGGCACCAGTACAGGGTAAAGGAGAATCAGACCTCCTTGCTTT
Organism: Podocnemis expansa; assembly: GCA_007922195.1. Taxonomy (NCBI): domain Eukaryota; kingdom Metazoa; phylum Chordata; order Testudines; family Podocnemididae; genus Podocnemis; species Podocnemis expansa. Next base: position 27,754,919 of record ML682025.1, on the reverse strand, counting down.
TCCCCAATCACTGCTACCTTTCTTCATACTCTGTTTTGCATAATGGTTTTCTTTATTAATCTTAAAACAAAGGCAGTGACTCACCACTCACAAAATACTCCTAGTACTATTCTCTCCCAGCCAGTGCAAGAGCAGAAATATCAACACTAATGGCTCCTCCATTGTGTAAAGACTGAAATAAGGAAATATTAGTTAAACAGTAGTTTTAAAACCCTAGTTGTTTTCCCAGCCCCAAAAGGTTGTACTGAGCAAATACACCAGACCTTTCAGACAGGATTATTGACTGGGAGCCATGCACCATGTAAACAGGGCTGACGGATTTGATCTACAGCATGTCCATATCAATATTTTAATTGATCCAAATGGAGGGAGTTTAAAACGCAGAAGGAAATCAGTCTTGACATGCAGAAGCAGAGCTGTGATATAGAGGGAGCTAACCTGGATTGAGGAGTTGGACTATATTTAAACTGGGTGTTGAAAGCAAAACTGAGTCATTTGCCTGCAATGAGAAGTGGCATGGTCAGTCATGGTGCTGCCTGTTTGCTTGTGCATCCAACTCCTGCGAAAAGGAGTGGGTGTGAGGTATGATTAGGAGGGACAGCCTGCAAAAGCATAGGTTGGGACTATTAGGCGTGCTGCATGTGAGTGGGATTCACGTGCATCTGTATTGCATATAGGACTGGGTTTATTCTTACTGCTTAGCAACACTGACGGGTGAGCAGCCAGCCAAACAAACTGCTCCACATGTAGTCAAATTCAGACTTTATCTGCTTGGACAAGTTATGCTTCACTCTGACTGCCTGTCCATCCTTCCTTTTTTTTTTTTCCCCCTCCATCTGGACACCTGTCCCTATTTCACATGTGCACACTCCTGGTGACATTGGCCAGACTTTCGTACAGTCAGAAGTTGGAAGATTCAAATGGGCCATGCAGCCTTGGACTCACCTCTCAGCCACAGAGGTCAAGGTGGATGGGTCACACTGTTGGAAAGGCAGTGCAGGGAAAGCTTGTGTGGGCAGGTCCTTGCCCTTGCTGCATGTAGTCTGGGGGGTAATGGAGGACTCCATTCTCCAAGGCTGGTCACTGGAACAAAATTCAAAGTTTACCTTTGAGTACCAGTAATGTGACAAGGAGATTGAAGACCTGGACAGTGGCTCAGATGCTGCGGAGAAGGAGGGCATAAAAATACTGAGAAAGAAGCAAGAATGGCTAGATTTTCTTCTCTGGCTCTTGGGTATCTCTCCAAATAAAGTCTTCACACTTCAAATGTCTCTCCTGGTTTGAGAGAGAGTCCCAGTTCTTACCGTAGAGTTTGAGTGGGACCAGATGTCCGAATTTTATAGGGACAATCCTGATATTTGGGCTTTTTTCTTATATAGGCACCTTTTACCCCCATCCAGTCCCAATTTCTCACACTTGCTAGCTGTACATCCTAAGTAGAGTACGCTACTATTTCTTGCAAACAAGAAACAAAAAATCCTTTGATTTAGATTGTAACCTCTTTGGAACAAAGGCTGTCTTAATTCTTTTTGTACCTGCATGTAGTCCATGATGGCAGCTCCTACGTGTTACTGAGTACAAATAGTAAACAAGTAGAATATGTATGACCACTGCCCATGGGTGCACATCCCCTCCCCCCAATATTTCAGAAGTCTAGCCTAGTCTTTCAAAGAAACTTTCCTAGAGCTGTATGTCTCATTTGTTACTTTATAGGAATAGAATGAATTTCTTGGCACATGAATAAGATAGCAAGATTCAGATATATACCGATGGGATAAATACAACTGCTTTGACAAGTGAAATTCACTATTGTCACCTTCAAAAAAAGATCGGAGAGAAATCTGTGTGTGTGTGTATCGTGAACAGAAAGAGTATGTGTGAATGAGAAAGAGAGAGAGGAGGGATGGGTGCAGATTCACATTTCATACAGTAAGAAATCACTCTTACATTTTGATTAAATACAAGGCTCCTTAGTAATACAAAATCCAAAACAGAACCTGTAGTTGCTTGGTCAACAACAGAGGAGATCTGAAAGCCTCTTTGAATATGTTATCTCCTCCTTGTACAGCCAGCACTGTGGAATAAAACAGGCAGAGCATTAGACCTCCTAAGGTTAGAGAAGGAAATCTGCATGAAAGAGCAGTTTGAAGGATTTTCTGAAGGATTTTGGGGGGAGGTGGAAACTAGCCAACCAAAAAGTCCTCCAGAGACAATCCGAAAGAGTGGGGGAAGGGCAATGGTCTATGCTTTAGGATCAGCTGAAGCTCTGGATCATCAGTGGAAAAAGAACAGAGAAAGCCCTAGTGCCTTTACAGTCTTATGGAGTGGAATGGGATTTAGGACATTTGGGTTTACTTCCCACTAGTGCCACAGATTTCCTGTGTGACTTAGCACCCCCCCCTTGTCTGCATCTCAATCCTCATCTGTACAGTGGAGATACCAATCGCACCTCTGTCTATATTTTACCTATTTAGATTGTAATCTCTTTGGGGCTGGGCCATCTTTTGCCATGTGCGCATACTCCAGGTACACTGTGGGGCATGGACATTAGTTAGGGAAATGGCCAAATAATGCCTGGTGAGCAGCTGTTGTCATTGCTTAGCTCCTGCCTAGCTATTGCTGTGTGTGGAACTAGCAATGCAGGAAAATAAAACAAAACCAAAAAACCCCAACAGCCCGACAAGATGGGCCCTCCTCCCAACCGTGCATCCACGAACTGTCTTTGTCAGTGTGTATTTGCTTGACGTACCCGATAAAATTGGACATAGATACAAGCTAGAGAGTATTGAGAAGGGAGATGGATCCATGCTGGGAAGGATTGTTTTTATTGTAACATGTATTCCAAAGCACCTATCACCACGGTTAGTATGTATGTTTGCATCAATCAGGTTCATATGGACTAACCCTCTTTAAAACTCTTTGATGGCAAAAGGACAGGTCAGCCAATTACTGCATCTTGCGCTAACCTGTGACATACATGGTGGTCATTACCGCTCACCTTTATTATATTCATCTACTTAAAAGGATAACTCAGCCACATTACACCAATTAATGTAATTTCCATGCAGGAATCAGAGAAGCAAGCATCCTTGCAATGAGGAGCATACCTGTTAAAAGGAGCAAAGTTAGAGGAGTAGCTCTGCTTAACACCTGAGCTGTGCATGGAGGGCTGCCTACATATCTGAAGAGATATAATAGACGCACCAGCAGGGAGCATTCCTGAGCCTCTATAAACAACAGGCCTCAAAAGTGGCTGCATGTAATAACCAGAAACAGAACTGGCTTCCTGTAGCTCCCTGCAGCATATTTTAAATATGCACCCCAAAATATTCTTACCTGTCTCTGTAATTACTTGTCTCTACATGCACTATCCATGGTTTGGTAATTAAATCAAGCAGCATAGGGGTAAAAACACCTAGTGAGATCCGATCTGGTATTCTATCAGCACCTAGGAGCTGCCAATCACTTTGCATGAAAAGAAAGTGCACAGTTTCAAACATTGTTCTGAATTTATTGCAAGCAGTTTGTTTAATCACTCTGGTTTCTAATCTCATGTTCTTGCCCACCCTTGATCTCTCCACCCCAGTTTTTCAATCTCCCACTCCCAACCCAGTATCACCAGATGTCTCTCATGCTACATGTAATTCACAATGGAGCTTTATTCTCTGAGAGGGCGTAAGTGAAATTTGCTCACTGAGTAAAATGCATGCAGTTAGAAACAACTCCTCATCTAATAGAAAGTGTTGCAGCTCTATCGATTTTCACAGAGCTGAGGATCTGGCTCTAAAATGGGATCAAGGAGCCAATTTGGATTTACAAACCAATAAATGCAATTCTTCCTGACCCATCTTCAAATTCTCAGACCAACCCAGAACTTTGGGGGTCTTGGAAGAAGCTTCTTTAACTTTTTAAAATTTTTCCTTGTCCAGATGGGGTGCAAATGTTGAAATCTCACAGGGACAATCATTATTGTTACTTACTGACTGGGAGCTGCATCAGGTGCTGCAGGTCCCTTCAGACTATGCCCATGCAGAGGTGAACAAATCCAGAGGAGGAAAAAATATTTGGATGGGCCAATCATCGCATGCACAAGAGATAGTGAATTGAATGATCCAACTAGCAGCCACTCTACCCAGCATTAGCTGCTGATTCCTATTGACTATCCCACCTCCCATGGACTTTGCTGTTAATGAGAACATCCAAATATGAAACCAAAATTCTGGGCAAGATGCAATGTGTCCATGCACATTCTCTGTTGAGCTCACCGTTGATTGCTGTCAGTACCTGTGTGGCTCCTCCTGGCTTGCAGCACCCTGTAGCCTCACATATTGTATTGCATAGAAGAGAACTTGCAACAGGTACTTCTGTTGATCAGCTTGGTGTGTGACTGTGAAAAGCCTGGCAGCTCTTAGCAGCATTCTCTCAAAGCTGCTTGGCCCATGGTGAAGGTTATGCTGTGTTTGCCTGGGATGTCCTCCAAACTTCCATGCAGTCAGAGGGAATTTTCAGCCTGAGTGGTGATTTGGCTCCATCTTCACAGTAGCAGAAGGCTCCCTGCAAAGCTGGGGACTTGAGTAATTTGGAAAGGGATCCTGTCACAAGTCAAGAGATGTGTCTGCTCCCCTACTAGAATAAATGGCACCCCTGTTACATGCAGACAGACTCCACAGCTAGTAGTGGGGTGCAAATCACCCAGAATGTAAGTCCCAACCCCGCCAGACATACGGATGTCACCCTGCTAAGTGGGACGTTGATAGTAGGTGGTTCTCCGTCATGTGGTCCAGTATCTAGTGGGAGACATGCTCATGCTCCTTGTAAATTAACCCAGGGTACAGCCACCGTTGCAACCACCAAGTGCAGGCAGGGTAAGCCATCATAGATCATCATGTCACAGCACCACTGGCCACAGTTTGAAGCAAGGCTGATCTCCATCAATGCAAATAGCACTTTTGCCTTTATACTTTGAGGTTTGCACCAGTGCTGCTAATGGTGGGTGAAATCCCCTGGGGTAGACAAGGCCCAAGTCTGTGAGTGAAATGCTCCACGGAATTAACACTTCACATGAGGAATCCATACAGAGCCCTGAAGTCCCTTTGTCCCTCAGCCATTTCAGTCACAGCCTGGGGACACCCAAGTGTCTGCATGGGAGGAGGCAGTCAAGGTGCTGAATGCCACCATGGTGTCTGTACACAGTCAGGGGTAGTGGTCTGAGCACAGCAGAGGGACAGGAAGGAGGCAGGAATTGCTGGGTTTGAAACCCAGTTCTGATATTGATGCTGTCTGCTGCCAGAGATATTTGTGGCCTTTATTAATAATGTGCAGTTCTCCTGAGAGACAGTGACTCTGTTAAAAAAGCAAGAGAGAGAGAGTTGTTGTGTGGTTACATATTTATTATCTCATATAGTGAAGGAGTCATAGTTTTAAGGTCAGAAGAGGCCACTCCAGGGCCTCCCAGCAGAGCACAAGCCATAGAGTTTCACCTAGCAATTCTCACCATTATTGGCATTAAGCTTCCTTGTGTGCCATGTAAGAGAACATCACCAAGAGTCCAGTAGCTGAAATTTGAACTAAAGAAAGAACTTACATAAAGACATCCTATCTCTAGGTGTCTTCCCGAGTAAACATGCTCAGTTTCCAGTTAAGGGAATGATGTTTCTAACTGTCAAAGGCACTGTCTCCTTCTGCAAACTCAAAGTCAAGCTGGCCTCCTCTGTAATGAAGATGCTCCTATGGGCACTTATTTAACAATTCCATTAATGATGCACAAGGCAGGAGAGAATTCAGCTCCTGATCTCAGGGATGGGCTGGCTCTGCAAGGCTAACTAGAGTGAAAGTGCCTTGTAGTCCATGTGGTTCCCATGTGTTTGGCCGGTTCGTGGACTCCATTCCAAAGCCATGAGGGTAGAAATACAAAGTGGGAATGAATTTTTCCCCAAATTGCAGTAAGGTGGCTTCACGGGGATTGTAACTGGTTCTCCTGTCAGCTCTGCAGTCCCTGGTGCAAGGCTCACTTTCCTCTCTGCTGGAGATGAGGGTCTCTCAGCAACATCCAAACAGTCATTTGTCTGCCCTTCTTGAAGGACATCTCAAGTCATCAAGTCCATGACTATCTGGGATGCTGGCTAATGTGGTTACCACCATTTTACCACTCAAGGTCACACAGGAAGTCTTGGCACTGCTGTGAATTTGACTCTGCTCTCCTGAATCTTCATGCAGTTCTTTAACCACAAGACCCTCCTTCCTCAAGTTTGGTAGTCCACTTCTAAGAGTTATTCATATTGGATGGATGCTTCCACAATGCACTTGACCAAGGGTGTAACTTACAAAATCCCCCTTTATGCCTAGAAACTTGCAACTGGATTGCTCCTCTTAGTGTGCAGGCTGTGTATCTCTTCATTAGGTATGTTATATATTATGTATCATTGTACACTGTCCTCTTTAAATCGAGATGCAGTGTCAAAATTCCTCAGCCTGACTGTAAATCCTGTAGCAAAGGATTTTAGGGTATTTGTTCTAGGGTGACCTGCCAATTATTTCTCTGAATAAGTCCTTTGTGCTCTGAATTTTAGTTTACTTTTGGATAAAACAAACAAGCCTACCTTTCAGCCTTGTTTCAGCTGAGTCACCCAGTGGCCAGTTAGTAAGGTCCTCTTGATCCAGTCCCACCCATGTAGGGATAAAACAACAAAAATACAGATTTTCCAGGGGGAAACGGTCATCTCTTCTTTTTCTGAACAATTTTACATTTCTACCTACAAAAAGCTGCCTGGGAAAATAACACTAAAGAAGTCCTGTTTACCTTCATTATATTTTTTGCATCCAAGAGGCTGTTGAGTTACAAAGCGTGAGTTTTATGTGTAGAATTTTCTGGCCAGAGTGCTCCACAGTTTGGCAGCATCTCGAAGTGTTCTTTGCAATGAAGTACCTGATTGCAAGGAGGAGGCTGTGGCGCTACGTGAGACGGGGCGTTCCAGCCCTTCGCAGGCACTATTTATCTTTGGAGAAACAGAAGAATATTTTGTATCTTTGACAAAGCAGCACTTTACGGGCGCTTGACACTTTATTAACTAATCTCTGGTACTTGAGTAATTTATTATGTTTAAGCTGGTGCCATGGAGTCTCTCAGCAGTGCCCATGTGCGCCGGGAAATAAATTAAAGACTGTCTAGAGATACTTGGCTCATTGCTGTGATTGCTGGGCTGGCGTGATGGAGGGCTAAGGTTCTCGCCTCCTGCAAATTGGAAATTAGGAATTAATAAAAAGCAGGCCAAATATCTTTGCAAGCTGCATTTGGGGGAGAAAGCTGGGGAGCAGTGACTGTCTCCACGATAGTCTTTCTGCCTTAATCCTTCCTGTTGGGACTAGCACGGGTGCCAAGAGAGAAGCCCTGGGCTGGGGCTGTTCTCCCCTGCAATGTCTAAGGCAGTGTTTCCCAACCAGTGTGCCGTGGCACACGGGTGTGCCATCAGCTCTGAGCAAGTGTGCCACAAAATTTTTTGAAAAACTACTCAAAGAGCTCTGGATTGGCTTATTGGCTCATAAATATTCATGAGTTCATTTAGAAACTGTATGGTGGTGTGCCTCAAATTAATTAAAGGTAGCAAGGTGTGCCACAGCAGAGAAAATGTTGGGAACCACTGGTCTAAGGATATGTCTACTCTACAACCGCACCCTGCGGTTGTGGCTTATGTGGCCGTACCTAGGCTGGCTTTAATCTAGGTAAATCATGGACTGGAACTGTGAAGCTGCAACAATACATACTTTGGCATGGTCTGTGAAAGCCCCTGCAATCCCAGGTTTATCCTATGGGCAGCTAGTCCCCCCCAAAGCCTGGGCTACAGCTTCACTGGTTAAGGACCTGAGCTCAATTAAAGCTAGCTCGGTATCTACACGTGACAGCCCATGACTGTAGTATAGATGTATTCTACCTCTTGCCGCACTAGCAAGACTCCAGAAGAGTGGCTGTTAGCTCCTTTTTGTGCCCATATTTAAAAAGGATCAACAGGACAACCCAGTTGCTAAAGGTGCATCATCCTGACGTGGCTCCTAGGCAAAAATAATGGAATGGCTGGTAGGGGACTCAATTCCTAGAAAATTGAAGGATACAATAAAAGGAATGTCAAGCAATATGACTTTATGGAACATAGATCCTGTGCAATTAATTTGATACCTTTGGGGTGAGATTACAAGTGGGATTGATAGAGGTAACAGTGTTGATATATTAAACTTTTATAAGGCATTTTACTTGCTACCATACAACATTTTGATCAAAAAAACCCTATGTCAATACAAATTTAACTTGTCATGCAATATAGTTTTAAAACCAGCTAATTGGGACTCAGTCTGGCAAGCTCAACAAAAAACAGGTTAATGGGTGATGATCATGCTGACAGTTTATAATAACATAGGGGGCACAAATGTAATATGAGAGGGAGCTGAAGCATACAAAGGCTGCAGGTTCTGGCAGCCCACTCTCATCCCTCAACACCAATCTGGGCAAGCTTGGGCTCAGGCTGTATTAAAGTCTAAACTCTGACTCCCATGGTAAGTGAGCAAATAAGTAAGAGTCAAATTTGAGTTCACCATTGAGCAGGGAAGTTGGCTTAGGGCGGCATAGGCTGGGATGTGCCTGGAGAGAGCATGCCTGTAGTCAAGCTTGATTGCCAGTAGATGGTGCCATTGGCCAACGGGGTCAGCAGCAGCGTAGCACTTACCTGGCAATCAAAACCCACCCTGGCACCAGCCGTCAACATTTGCCTGTGTATATTGCAAGGAAACAGGCTCCGTTAAAAGAGGTTTTGCCTTCTCTAGTTTCTTGTTGCCTTCAGGAATGCCAAGGATAAAGCACCTTGAGCTTGGTGGTGACAGAACTGCTTGAAAAGGACATTCCTTGCACTAGGGTAGGAAAGCATAGATGTGAAAGACCAACGAGCTCACATGTAATCTGCTCTCCCTGGACTTGCAGTGCATGTCACCCTTACAGAGCATATCATAGCTGCTTGGAAATCCAGGCACTTAGGACCTAATCCAGTGAGTGCCCTGTGAAGTCAATGAGAGTCTTTCCACGGACCTGAGTGGGTTTTGGATCAGGTCTCCAGAGTGGGTCCTGTCCACATTATAGAATTAACTCACTGCATTTCCCCACACTTGCTGTAGGGATTACAGATAAAGAATTCCACTGGCAGCCATAGCTGTAGCTCAGACAGTCATGGTCTCAGGATTTATATTCTGCTGGGGTAGCTGTTTGTTACTATCTCATTAATAATAATCCCAGCTCTCTGTACTCACCTAGCATCTTCCCTCCCCCTTCCTACCCATGCACACAGCCCCCTGGTTGCTCCCTCTGCTGCCTGATGTCTGTTCCTTTTCTCTCTCACCACTGGTGTCAATTCCAGCTCTTTCCCCGGACAAGGACATCTTTGACCATTATTGGACAATCTGAATACAGTGAAACCCAGATTCTCTTGCTTCCTAGTTCCACTGTTCCCCTTTGGCAGAACAAAGCAGCTAGAAGGCAGCTGGATCTGGTCAGCTGAGAACTCTTCAAAAGTGGAGGAGCTGGTGCCTGGCTGGTTGTAGGCAGCCAAGTTGCCACCTATGTTCCTTCTAAGCTGTGTGCATGTGTGCATGCACACAGGTTGTGAAACCCGCGCACACAACAAAATAGAGCGTGCACAAAAAAATTCAACAGTGCTAATATTTTTATGCTACTTTTAAGAAGATGATTTCAAGTAGCATGTTTTAAATAAGGTTTGGTAATTTACAAAATCATTTCCATCACCATATTGAAGTAAAATGTAGACATTATTTGCATCATAGACACTTACTTTGTTGCACTCACAAGTTTGACCACGCTCACTGGAGTGCGCACAAATTTGGATGCTGGTTCCAAAAATTTGCACAAAAGAAATGTTTTGCACACACAGCCTATAAAAAATTAGAGGGAACACTGGTTGCCACTCTCATTTTTCCTCAGTTTAGAGGGTGGTCAGAGCCCCACTGATCTCCAACAATCCCCAGTTGACAGTCAGTCTCATGAGACTGTTGCTGGCTGACATAAATTGGCTGCTTGAGCTGTTGCCAGTGCTGGAGCAGATCAGCCCAGAGAATCATGGAGACATCACTGGCTGCCCGACATCTCTCAAACTTTTCCTGTGTGGCAAGCACTTCTTGGTATTTGGAGGCAACCTAGGCCACCACGGTGCGTGGAAAAGCAGCACAGGCATAAAGACAGCTTCCTTTGCAGAAGAAGCAGAAAAACCTGCAAGAAAACTATGTCAATTCCCCCTGATTCCTGCCTTTTACTTTGAAGAACAGGACAGGTCAAGGATGATGAGGAGGTGTTTTAAGTTTTAACAATACCCACTGAAATCCAGCTTTTCTCCAGAATTGCTGAGGCGCTGCTTCAGAGCCAATTTGAGTAGCTGGATTATTTATTTATTACAGGATGGTGGGTGCAGGGTTAATTTTAATTGGATCTTTCAAGCCTCGCTGGCCTGTTGTCTGCCCCTCCTCCTGGATGAGAGCATGTTTAAAGATATTTCATCAAAATAATCTCCCAAACCATCTAATTCAGGCGCCTTAAACCTCAGCTTTCATTTTCGCTTCACCTCTGATCCATAAAAGACTAAAGTCTGAGGAGGTAGGAAATCAATACACTGAAATCTATCTACAAAAGGAGAGCAGAAGAGGAGGGAGAAAAAAGCCAGCAAACCACAGACGGGCAGAGGGATGCTATCCGGAGAATCTCCGCTGTCTAGAATCTCTCCTCACCTTGTTTACCAACCTCTCTCAGCATCTACTTAGCTCTCATTCATTCACAGAGACTGAAGCTTCATCCTACCTAGTAGGGGGCTGATTTTTTTGCGGTTCGAGAGCTGTAGCTCAGTGCTGCAGTTGGTGAAGGCCTTCTTCAGTTAGTGACTCATCAACAGGCTTATCCCCAATTTTTTATGTGGCTGTGAAGGATGGCAGTGGGCACCTAGTTGCTTCTGTTTGCAACTACACTGCAGTAGGGACATCCTGGCATGCAGCAAAAAGATGGTCTGTGATTAAGGCACTAGAGCAGTGGTTGTCAAAGTTTTTTTCCTCAGTACCCAGTTGAAACAAAATCATTTATGCCCACGACCCAGCAATAACATCTTTGAGCATTTCATTCCAGTCTTTTGGCAATGGCAGCAAGGGGTGCCGTGACCCAGTGCCTGAGGGTCAGCGACTCAGTACTGGGTCCTGATCCTAAGTTTGAAAACCACTTCACTAGAGCTCAGAGCTGAAATCCTAGCTCTGCCACAACTCTGCGCAAACCTTGGGCAAATCACTCATTCCTTTGGTGCCTCTTTTCCCCCCCAAAGGGGGAAGTGCAAAAGGGATGATAATATAGTATCTTCTCTCCTTTTTCTGCCTAGATTGTAAGTTCTGTGCATGTAGGGACTGTTTATTACTTTTGGGCTGTACAGCACCTAGCACAATGAGGCCCTGATCTCGGTTGTGGGCCCTAATTTACTACTGTAACTCTTCCTAATGGGCCTGTGCTGGACTAAGGTGGGTGTGAGGGGTTGGAGAAGAGAGCTGCAAAGATAATTAAGTTTAAAGCACTTCTGACAACAACAACAAAATCTTAAACTGTCTCATCTATTATAGTCGCTATGGCAACTCACAAATTACTCACTTTGTTTGGAAAAAAAGGCCTTGCACTCAGGAGCGTTTCTGTTTCTATGCCAGGGAGTGGTGGGCTGTAGTGGCTGTTTCCCTCCTCAACCAGCCGAGGTTGCAGGAACGCATGGGCAGACTCAAAGGGTAATTAAAACATGTACCATTTAATGAGCGACAACAATCGAAACTTTAATTACTCAGCCTGAGTCTGGTGCTCCCTCCTTTGCCAAACTGGAGGTGGGGCCTGGGAAGGGGAAGGGAGGGCAGGGGAACCAGAGAGTGAAACCTGATTGTGTTCATTAAGGCAACACACAAACTTGGCACAGTAATAATAATTAAATTAATTATAAAAGCAATTTGCTTTTTAAAATTTGATTTGACGGCTTACGAGCTGCCTCACTGATCCGACAGCTAGAGCTTAAAATAGGCAGGATGCAAACCCACCCAGAAGAGTCTCAGCTAATTTTAATGAGAGGCCAGGATGGGTAAACAAAAGACCACAACACATGCTCATTTTACTTGATTTCAGGTCAGGGAGGAATAAGATGCTAAACTGAGGAAGGAAGCAAAGGCCTGACTTTCAGAAAGACGCCTCTCGGGCTCAAGTTCCTGAGATCAAGGCAAGTAGAATAGACAGCAAAAAACAGCCTTCCCTTTTGAAAATGCGTTGTTTCGCCTTTCATGGATTAACATCTGAATGTGTAGGTGAGATAGGCAGGCCATGTAGTGTCCTGGAGACCTGAGTCCCAGCTTTGCCTCTAATTTGCCATAGCTTTGTTTTCACTGCAATGAAGGACTAGCAAACTTGCTACGAAGTCTCAGTGGAGATGAAGCACAGGTAGTTTCTTCCTCACTGTAGCTAGCCCCGGGTTGGAGAGGTCTTGACCTCAGCTTGGTACATTGATATAAAAATGACTGACTTGTGTGACTAAGGTTTTACACTGGGTTAATGATCTGTGGAGTGCAGTAAAGGTTTTGTCTGTGTGACCTGGGCAAATCATTTCCCTTTTGTTTCCCTCTTACCATTTGTCTGTCTTGCCTGTTGAGATTACAAGCTCTTTGGAGTGGCTTGAACCCCATGTTTGTGCAGCCTGTAAGACAACCAGACTCTTATTTAAACTGGATCATCTAGGCACTGCTTAGTGATACACACAATAATGAGATGTGATCAAAGCTGTACACTCAAACTAAACACTTGTGCGCATAGATGCTTGTGACGCCAAAGGCCATGTGTAGGCATTGGCACCTGCAAAATGAATCCAGGCTGGGACCCCATTGAAAATCATGCCCTTCTTTTATAGCAGAAAGATGGGGAGAAAGGTAGGAAAGCAGCATAAGGCCAGTGCACCACTTAAACCCTGCTTTGAATATGGAATTGGCACAGAGGCCTTCCACTGGCCCTTTGCATTGGAGCAAATTCCATCCATGGTGGATGCAGGAGAAATATCCCTTGGTAAGGTGGGAGGAATACCTGTGAACCAAAACACTGGGTTAACCTGGCAAACCCTCCTCTTCCTCCTCCTGGCTGGCAATCAACATCAGAGAGTCAGCTCAGGGGACAATCTAGAGCAGGGATCTCAAACTCAAATCACCACGAGAACCGCATGAGGAGTAGTATGTTAGCCTGAGGGCTGCACTACTGAAACCTTTTCATACAATGATATTTCAAATATTGGTAATGATAGTGTTGTTGCGGGCCACAGAAAAGAGCTTTAGGAGTTGCATGTTTGGGACCCCTGATCTAGAGCATATCCCATTGTAAAGCTGTTTAAAATCCATGGGCCACAATTACAGATAGTTACTATGTGTTCATCACTCACCCACACCTATGCTCTCAGATGGTCTAGGGCCTTGTTAGGCTGCATGTAGGTCAGGCGGGAGCTTTTCCTCCCAAGGAAAGCAGAGCCTGGTGCTGCAAGCTATTTTGTTGCTGATTTCCCCCCTGCTGAGAACAGCCATGTCAGCTCTGCTGCCCTGGCACACCTCACACTGCCTAGGCATGTTGGGATTTCATTTCACAACATCTCAGGCAACCAGAACAGTCTCATCACCTCCGTTTTTCACACTTTTGTTTGTCCATGTGTGTTTGTGCATGAGGGAGAGTGTGACACTTTATCTTTTCTCTCTTCTCTGTCCCCACACAAAACGCTTCCATCACTGAGTGAAAAAAGAAAATGAGAAACATTCAAAAGAGGAAACAGCATCCAGCCATCAGCTCTGGAGTGAGGGGGGCTTTAGGTTACTAGTTCTTGCTCCCTCTGAGACCATTCTTCAGAGGACAGCCAAGGAGATAGCCAGCAGAGGGACCTCCTGAAGGACACTCATGCTGAGCAGGATCTGCATGTACAAAAGAAATGGAGAGAACAGACCCAGCACCTTCCCCTCCCTGCAGGAAGTCACTTGTAAAGCCCTAGAGATGCAGCAGAGATGGCAGGTTTTAATGAACACACAGAGATCCAGGTGAAGGAGATGAGTTTTATAGCATCCTTTGGGGTAATTTTATTGAGGCTGGTCCTGCTTCGAGCAGGGGGGTTCGACTAGATGACCTCCTAAGATCCCTTCCAACCCTCATCTTCTATGATTCTACGCAGTGAAAACCAATCCTATCCCCTGGGTGTGTGTGTGTGAGTGTGTATGCACAACTCCAACTCTGCATGAGGTTCAGAGGAAATCAATATAATACAATATAAGATCTGCACAGGGTGACTTCTAACAAAGGTGAGATTGGTTTGGCTCCTGCTAGTTTAGCCAGTAGAGTGGTTACCTCTGAACCTTGAACAAGGGCCCTATCCTGGGTTCTATTTAGAGCAGCAGTTTGTTGTCACGGGGTGGGGGGGAGAAATCGATGGGAAGGGCAGAACTGCGACTCTGATAACTGGTGGCTTGGTTGTAGTGATGAAGCTGCTGGTCAGCACTACTGGCTTTTAGAATAAATCCAGCTCTTAGATGGGTTGAGAGGGCCTAAATCACTTAGACACACTGGACTGCACAGCTCTTGTCCTTGGGTATTTGGTGCTCCTTTGGTGCTCTCACTTTGTTCCAGGAAGTGGAGTGAGAAAGGGGAAGGAGTGATCACATTGATTTTAATTTATTTCCTCTACTAATCCCAGGAAGAGTAATTAGCCTCAGGCCCCTCCCCAGGCCAGCTGACTGTGAGAGTAATTAATCCCCACACAGCTGCTGTTTCACAGTCCAGGGGAACCTACCTGTGTGTTCAGACATTCTCGGTGAAACAGTCTCCCAACGCCTTCCAGGGTGTGCTAGGCTCAAACTAGCAATGGCTACTGCTTGTTGGACTGTCTGTACTGTTTTTCAGACAGTGTGCACCATCCCCTCTGGGTTACTGAAGCTATTGAGCTTTAAGCATACCATGCCCCTTTTCTTTTTGCATCCTTCTAGAACTGATGAACATTTTATCACAGAAACCTTATTTTAAAATGAAAAATGGCTTTTAAACCAACATGTTTATTTTGGTCCAAAAATTTCCATTATTTTAATTTTTTTTCTCTTCTTTTCCCTTTGTATTCCAGTGGAAAGGAGCAAGGAAGAGAAAGGAATAAAGGTGGAGAAAGTGGAGGAGGGGGGAAGAATTTTCCCAGTTTTTAGTAAGTCAAAAACCTGAAAAATTGAAAGAAAAAAGTGTGTGCGCGCATGTGTGTGTGTGTGTGTGTGTGTGTGTGTGTGTGTGTGTGTGTGTAATATCTAATATATTTTGATCAACTCTAGATCTCCTTCCACCCCCCAGGCTCGCTCATTTTCATTGTATCAAGCACAATTTGTTTATTATTGCTGCTATTTATCTCAAGAGTAGCATCTGGAGGCCAGACATACTGAGACCAGGTCCCAAAGCGCCAGGTGCTGCACAGTAAAATATATCCCTGCCTTGAAGCAAGTTTGGGGTGACTTGGAATCTGAAGGAAATACAGGGGAAAGCGAAAGTACACTCACACCAGTACTGATCACACTCAGGTTGTGCAGACTAAATTCGCTGCAGAAAGGCATGAGGGTATTTTCTAATATGCTGATCTGAGTCACTCCATGGATGTTCCCTGCTTTGCCTCTCTACAGAAAGGGAATCTGTTTTCCACAAGCAGCAGAGAAAAGACAGAAGCTGGATGGTAATGCTTCAAAGCATGAATTCTATATTTTCCTTATCAAAAAGGAAGCTCAATTTGTTTATATTGTCTTTTTCTTTATCCCTTCCCATGTCACTTCCTTTAACTGCATTCCCTTCCCTCAGTTTTTAGCTGACCTGAGGGGGTTGATTCTTTCATTTTCCCATCTGTGACCCGTCATCTTAGTATGTACATGCAAATCTGTCTATCTGTTTCCTGGCTTGTCTGCTTGCACTCTTACCTGCAAGCCTGTGGAGTCTAGTCTGCTGACAAAATCCATTGTCTTCCCAGCACTGGAACTTTCTCAGGGCACTCTGCCATGAAATTGTTGCTCCTTTTTCTCAGTCAGACACACACAAAACACCCCCCACCCCCAACATTGATAATGCACAAAGGGTGAGATTCACTCCTGTGAAGAGGAAGCAGCACAGATTTAGGCATCCCTTGAGCCTCACTGAAATTCAAAACTAGGGTTTAAGTGGGGCCCAGGTCTTATACTGTACAGGGGGGATTTTCACCCCAGATATTTGGGGACTGGCTGGTCTTCATGGCCATGTCTACACTTGAGAAATTAGTTCCAATTAATTAATTCAAATTAATAATTGTTAATTTGAACTAAGTTAATTCAAACTAGCATGTCTCCACTAGCAACCTAAATCAAACTAACATATCCATGGACAGGACTTGCTAGTTTGATTTAGGAGAGGGGCATTATGGGAAGTATGGCAATGTGGCCCCCGAGAAGGGCCACACCCGTGCTCAGTACATAGAAAGAGGAAGGCACCCTGGGATGAAGAAGGTCAAACCGTGTTAATTCAAACTAACCGTTACTTTGATTTAACACAGCTCCATTGGGTTAAATTTGAACTAATAAGTTCGAATTAGCCTTTACTTCGACGTTAAGCGAGGTTTTAGAACTTCAAAGTAAGCGTTCATTACTTAGAACTAAGGAATTTCTTAGTTCGAAGTAATGAAAGCCAGTGTAGCCATAAATTAATTTAGTTTGAATTAATCCTCATTAATTCAAAGTAAATTGTAAGTGTAGACATACCCCATGTGGTGACTCTTATTTGCACCCCAGCAGAGGAGTTGTGAAATAACAGGGGAATATTGGCTATTCATTACTGATTAGCTGCTCTTTAGCTTTCCTTGGCTGTGTTCACACATAGGCATTATTTTGATACACGTTGTGTTGAAACAACTTGTATCGAAATAATGCCTTATTTCGAAATAACTTAATTCGAATTAACAGTTTGTTAATTCGAATTAAGGAAAAAAGCTCAAAGCAAAATAGCAGTTTAAGGAACAGTTATTTCAAAACAAGTCACTGTTGTTTCGAAACAACATGTTCGGACGGCGTTGTTTCATCCCCACATGGGGTTTAATCGTTTTGAAACAACCGTGCGTCGTGTGAACAGGGTATTTCTTATTTCGAAACAACCTCTGTTGTTTCGAAATAAGAGTGCTGTGTGAACACAGCCCTTATTCCTAAGGGGTGAAAGGAGACACAATCAAGATACAGATATAAGGCCATGTGACTTAAGTGACCAATCACATATCAGGAATAATAAGTGGGGAACAGTTTGAAAACACCCATAGACTGAAACTTGTTCTCATGAAATATCAGAACCCTTTTGAATAAGGAACAGAGGCCCTCATCCAAAATTCTCTGATGTCCATGGAAAAATGCCCCTTGTGATCAGTGGGCTTTATATGAGCTGCATAATCTGTAGAAACCAAGTCTGACTATTGAAAATAAGAAAGGGTAGCATCATTATATCTTTTTTTACACCAAATATTACAATAGAATCATAGAAGATTAGGGTTGGTCACAAAGCCGTAACTAGGGCGGGGCGAACGGGGCAGAGACCCAGGTGAAGAATTTCAAAGGGTGGCCACCAGACCCTGCCTGGCTTGGAAGAGGAATGTGCCTTAGGTGCATTCCTCCTGGAGCCAGGCAGAGGCAGGGGGATTTTCTCCTGCCCTGCCTTGAACGTCCCTGGCTGCTCTGGCCGGGCGGCAAGGGAAGCACCCCCTGCTGGGTCTCTAGCCACTCTCCCCTGGTGGCAGGGGAGGCAACCCCCCCACTGGGTCTTGGCTGCTCTCCACCGGTGGCAGGAGAAGCACCCCTCTCACCCTGGGTCTCGGCTAGCTGCAGGGGAAGCACCTCCCTCGCTGGGTCTCTGGCCACTGTGGCCCAGCGGCAGGGGAGGCACCTCCCCCCATTGGGATGGATCAGGCCCAGGCTGGACTGGGGCCGGGGAAGCGCCTTTCTGGCTTCCTGCCCCAGGCACCAGAAGCCGTAGTTATGGCTCTGGTTGGTCACCTAGTCCAATCTGCTGCTCAACCCAGGACCAGCTCTGGCTTTACCTAGAAAGGCTATTTTCCTTGTAATCACTGCTCCCATGCTTGGGGTAACTCATAGACTCTAAGGTCAGAAGGCACCAGTATGATTTTGTAGTCTTACTTCCGGCACAGAGCAGGCCACAGAACCTCACCCACCCACTCCTGCAATAAACTGCTAACCTATGATTAAGTTATTAAAGCCCTCAAATCATGATTTACAGACTTTAAGGTACAGAGAATCCACCAACAAGTGAGTCATGCATGCCAAGTGCTACCAGATACCAAAGCCTGGAAAGGAGGACAGGGAAGTACAAAAAGGAGGACATTGAAGGACACATGGAGAAAGTGTATTATTGTAATAGTTTCTTCTTTTAGGGGGCCCTGGAACACTTTCCCCTAAAAATAAAGTATTCTGTGGTGTTCCAGAATACTATAACCCCTATAAGGAAAAAGCCAGACAAAATCATGTATTTTAAAATGCCTGCCGGACGGAGGACATGAAGGTAAAAAGGAGGACATGTCCTCCTTCTCATGAGGTCCCTTCCAACCCTGTGATTCAATTCGATTTGACATTTGGTAACCCTATACATGCCCCATGCTATAGAAGAAGGTGAAAAAAACCCAAATCCTTTACAAATCTGCCTTGGTGGAGAATTCCTGCCTTCAACTTCTGACTGCCAGAAGCTGGGACTGGACAAAATTGGATGGTTACTTAATAACTGTCCTGTTCTGTTCATTCTCACTAAAGCTGCTAGCACTGGCCATTATCAGAAGACAGGAAAGTTAGGCCACTGATCTTACCCAATATCAGGGGTGTCGCTGATGCTGGGCACACGGGGCACATGCCCCAAATCCTGGTGCCAGTGCCCCAGGTCTGGTGGGGCCTGCCTCTCCGGTCTCTGGCTTGATTGAGCCGGAGATCTGGGGCTCAGCTGTCTGTGGCTGTGGCAGCCCTGTCCCCAGCTGGGGATCTGGGGCTCAACCACCCGCAGCCGCGGAGGCCGGTCCTGGCCCCGTCCCCAGTGGGGGATCCAGGGCTGGGCTGCCTGTGGCCACTGCAGCCCATCCCCAGCAAGGGATCTGTGGCCTGGCCACCTGCAGCTGCGGCAGCCCCATCCCAGGCTGGGGATCTGCGGCTCAGCTGCCCGCGGTTGCGGAGACTGCTCTGGCCTTGTCCCCAGCTGGGGATCCGGGTCTCAGCCGCTCGCGGCCACTCCTGGCCCCATCCCCAGCCAGGGGCATTGCCTCCCAGCAGGGGGTATGGCCTGGGCCAGTGCCCCCGGTGCTTCCCCAGGGCACCGACGCCCCTGCCCAGTATGGCCATTCTTATGTTAGAATCATAGAATATTAGAGCTGGAAGGGACCTCATGAGGTCATCTAGTTCAAGCCCCTGCTAAAAGCAGGCCTACTCCCCTAAATCATCCCATCCAGGGTTTTATCCAACCACATCTTAAACATTCTGTTTCTTTCCTTTTTTTTAAGAACTGGTCAGCGAATGCTTTTTATTTAATTTAAACTTATAACTTTTTGTTGACCCCACTCCAAATAACAAAACAAAATACAAACAATCAAGCAAAAAAACCACATCACCTACAATTCAGCTGAAAACTATCAAACTGTGGAAAATTATGGCCCCAAACTACCCACAGCAATAAAAGAAAATTGACTAAATAACATAAAAACCAAAACAAAAAACTGAAAAAGTTTCAAGGAAAGCAGATATTTCTCAACAGGTTTTTTCTTTCCTTGAAAGTTCAATTTTCTATCAAAAAAAAAGTTTCAACTGAAATGTTTGAGCACCCCCACTTCTGTGTCCGTTTATGAAATGTCCATTCTCTTTCCATCCATGTGTTTTGCTCATCCCCAGACAAAATGTCCATCACACCATCTGATTTTGATTGTTAAATTTTTGCAAGGATGTTTTTGCAGACAGGCAGAAGGGTGAGTACATGGCAGCACCTCCCAGAAGCTCAACATTAAGTGAGAAGCTGTCATTTTTTCCCCATTGCCCTCTTATACTGGCATCCCATTTCCATTTAAAGGGGGGGGAAATTGCAGCTGAAATCTTTGATAATTATCTGAGGCATTGTTCCCAAATTGCCTCTGATTGCCACGCCAAAGCTGCTGGGGCTGTGTTCTTATAACCTGCTGGGTTGTATTTTGCTATTTTTAATATTTTTTTATGATGGAGATTGCTTATTGCCATGCAAAGTAGATCAGACCCTCAGCGAAGAGCTTTTCATGTACTCTGCTTTTTGAAGCTGTGAAGTACTGTGATCCTTCTGTCTCCTCTTCCTTCCCCCGCCCTGCTCCTTTCTCCAAAAGCACTCTGACATCCAGCTATTTTAAACCACTGGGTTTGAACAGCAAATTATAAGTTAAATTATAAATAATGCCCAGCTTTCCAGGGCTCTGCCTATTACGCCAGGCTTGGAGAGACTCACCCAGTCTGTCTCACATCCAGGCCGATGCAGTCATTATGTCTACAGGGTGCCTGGCTGCATTGATCGGCTTGAAAAATGCATGAGTTTGCGCCCTTGTCAAGCAGCGTCTGAAGCAGAGGTTTGAACAAAACTGCGCCAGAGCTGAGCAATGACTGCAGTCTGCGTAGCAGCGATATTTTCTGACTTGGGGGAAAAAAGGGTGCAGCTGGCTCAAGAGAACCTATTTACATGATACTCAGGGTGCAAAGAGGTGTCACATGCAGCTCCTCCAGCTGGAATTTGGAAACAGCCTAGGCTCTGCAAAGGGGTCAGAGCTACCTTGAGTGGGATGTAAACAAGCTCTTAATAGGAGGTCAGGTACAATCAGACTATAATGATGAGCACAGTACAGAGAGTACATATTGTAAGACAGGAAAAGAATATATGGCAGTAAATGGGGAGGGAGAGAGAACACTTATGTGATGATAGATATTTGATACTGTGGTTTTTACAGAGATAGCTATTGGCAGTGCTTTTTTTGTATTAAAAAAGAGAAGGTGCAGGTGCTGGTACTCTCCTTTCCGCTGCTGACCCTGCCCTGCCCCCTGCCCCAGCTGGGCAACGGGACTGGCAAAAAAGGTGCTAGTACTCCATGCCCCTGAGTACCATCAAAAAAAAAAAGCACTGGATGTTGGGTTTTTTATGATAATAAGTAGCTAGATCACTAGGATACTGTTAGTATCTACATGATTGTATGATACTAGTATTGTTCTTCTGAGTTTTAATTTCACAATTTAATCAAGAAAAAATCATATCAGACCCTTCATATCAGGAATTCTGAGCACAGTTAATGACACATAGCTTCAGTTTTAGAAAGCACCTTTCTCCTCATGGGATTCCAAGCTATTTCACTAATCACAGTAATGCAACTGATTCAAGGGTCCCACACAAGCTTAAGGAATAAAATCATCAGCTGGCAGCATAGCAGGTTGTTATCTTCTATGGTGCTCAGTAAAGTCAATCCAGGAGGGATGTGACAAATTTCGTCATTGTTATGCACCTGCAAAAGTCACAGGATTTTCTGTCACTACAAAGTCAGGGCTTCACCTGAAAGTAGGAGTTTTAAAATGGTATAATCTCTTGCATGAAGATCTGAATAGGTGTGGGAGAGGTAGCAGTGCTGTGATATTTACCATGCGTGTCAGAAGGGAGCTGACAGTCCCTTATGTAAAAACCAAGGAGTCTAAAATTTCATATGACTCTTCCCTTGCTGCACCCATTGGGTTTCCAAGCAGGTGTAACATATGGAGGGGAGCTTATCTGAGAGCCTCGAGGGCACAGAAGGCAGCGTGTGACCCATCAGTCAGGCACAAAAGCAAAGAAGCCAGATTTCAGCTCAGTAATTTTTAATAATTTATGATTTTACTTGGTTTCCAGAGTGTTATTACCACGCTTAATATCATTTAAAAATTACACATGATCCCATCAATTCTAGTAAAGTGAGGAAATGTCTGGGAGATGCTAAAAAATCAAACTTTATAGCATAAATGGGAATTTATGATCCTGGACTGGCTGGAGAGACAGCTGGTTCAGCAGTGAGCTATACAGGATAGTCACACATCATTATTACTATCTGCAGGGCAGGAGGCCCCAGCTGAGATCAGGGGCCTATTTTGTTAGGCACTGTGCAAAAACATGTTAAGAAACAGCCCCTGCCCCAAGCAACTCCCAATCTAAATTATCCAGACAAAGTAGGGAGGGAAGTGACTTGCCTAAGGTCTCCCAACAGGCCAGTGGCAGAAATAAGAAGAGAATCCATTTCTTCTTTTCTCCACTAGACCACAGTGCATCGCTAATTAAACTAATGGTCAAAGATAGAGCTCAGCATCCATTCCTGTCACCAGGGCTGTGATGCTGCCTCATAAACTGAATCATCAGGGGCCGTACAGTGGCCTCAGTCCTCAGCTGCACTGTGACTTCTCTTCATGGCACTGCTGGAGCAAAAGGTCCACAAATCCAGGGCCAACTACTTCATTGTATGTCAATGTGTCAGCTCTTTCCAACCCGTGCCTTGTGTGTGAGGAATGGAATGAAGTTGTGGCCTTAATGTCCTTGTGCCTTAGAGAGCCCCAGGTGATCTAACAGCCTTTGGGGGCCAGCCCTGCACAAAACAGGGGTGCCAGAATGAGGGAAGTGCAAAAGGGGGCTTCAGTGTGACCTGGTGCACTCCCAGTCCTTGGCTGCACCCTGCTCTCTGTGGCAACAGCAGGGGCTCAGGCCCAGTATGTACAATGTGCAGATGTGGGATGGACCCCACTGGCTGGGGCCAGGTAGCAGAGAGTCAAGATTGGAACCCAGAAGGATGAGAGTTTGGTGCCCTGCTCCACCCACCAAATCAGCCCATTACAAATTTTTCTAGAAGCCCTCCTGCCTCCACCCTGCCCAACCCAACATGAGTTTCAGGGTTTGTACTTGCAACTCATCTCCCATTTTTTACAGCCAGCAGAAAAACAATCTGGCAAGCAAAAACGTGCTTTAGCAGTGCAGGTGTGCCAGATAGCCACATCCCTCAAGGATGGGGCAAAGAGGGGTTTGATGTCACATGACCCAGGACTCAGCAACTTACCTTGTGTCCACTGTTGCAGTACACCAGGCCGCTGGACCCTTGCTGCAGTCGGGATGCACTTGCAGAAGTACGGCTTAGATTGCCTTTGCTGATTAGCTTGATGCTAGGGAATCTTGGGTTTGTCTCTCCCTCTCAGTTTAGCCTAATGACTGTGATATGATAATCAATGGCACCCAACAGAGAAATTGGCGTTGCTGGACAGGTCTGGAGCTGTCTGTCTTCTCACCTCTCTAAAGTTGTCCCATTTCCTTTCTCTATCCCTCACATCCTTCCGTTCTGCAGGAGCAGAACACAAGAGATGTGTGAATAGGCTTGCCCTCTTTCTGAGGGGATGGTTTTCCCCACACTCCCTTTAAATTTAAAGTCTTAACTTCTGCTTCTCTGGCTTAAAATGCTCCAGCCACTGAGCAATTCCTGTCTCACTGCTGGAGAGAAGCTTGACAGCTCAGAATTGCACTGGTTCTTAGGGCATAATGGATGGGTCAAAGAAATTTGCTCCATCCTCGCCAAAATCCAGCCAGCTACATATTCTGTCATAAAGTATTTCAGCAGGACGGATGCCTATAGATCAGGCTTGGCCAAACTGTGACTTGGGAGCTACATGTGGCTCTTGAATGAAAAACTGTGGCTCCTGGAAGAACATCAGCAAATCAATTTGGGAAAGCAGCCCCAGCCTAGGAGTTCAGGAGGGGGTTGTGGACAGTGGAGAGAAGTGCAGCATGGTCAGGATTTTAAAAAGCTCATCACTAAGCCTTCAGTCTTTTACATTGAGCACCAGCTAAGTTTTTACTGTATAGGCCTAATTTTCATGGTAACCTTAAGTAATTATTAGAATCTGACATTAGTCGGATCAATATTTGTCTTCTTTTTATAATAAAATTAAAGTGTGCAATGAATTTTAAATTTAGTAATTTTGGAGAAGGTAAAAGTATATGGCTATATGCCTCAGTGTGGCTCTCAAAGGTTTAATAATCAACTTGTGTGGCTCTTGGGGGTTGGACTCGATGATCTCATGAGGTCCCTTCCAGCCCTATGATTTGACTTGACTTGACTTGACTTGACTTGACTTGACTCTTGAGTTCCATAAGTTTGGCCACCCATGCTATAGATGAAGGGATTGGAAATAAACCCATTTTTATTTGTTTCTACGTTCTGTAAAGGACAGTTAGAAGGTGCGTGGTTAGCAATGCTGCAGTCTGACATCATCTTACCCAGTGCTGTTATCACAAATACAACAGCAATGCTTGGTTCCTAACACCAGCCAGCCAGTGGGGCCGCCACTCACGAGCAGGAGGGGAATTCCTTTCTCCATGGCTCATTCAGTCCATGGCCTTGCGAACAAGGTGTGGCTTTGGCGTGTTAGACTATGTCTACACTAGCAAATTAGTCCAGATTAAAGAGGCTTAATCCAGACTAATTTGGTCCCTGTTTACACTAGGCTTTGCTTAGTTCAAACTAGTTAGTTTGAACAGTTACTTCGAACTTAGTGCTTAGTTTGGACTTAGTTCAAACTAGCATGATGTAGCTGTGCTAGTTCAAATTAAATAAATTCAAATTAAGTGGCTATTTCAAACTAAACACTTTTTTAGTTCAAACTAACTTGTAGTTTGAACTAGACACACTTTTTTAGTTTGAACTAAAAAAAGCACAGCTAGTTTGAACTAAAAAGTTAGTTCAAACTAAAAAGCCGCAGTTAGTGTAAACTAACTCTGGGTGCTGCTTAGTTCAGACTAAGCAACTCCAAACTAAGTTCTCAGATGTAGAAATAGCCTTACAGACTAGACAAAACTAGTGGCAAGAGAAAGTGACTTTTCAGCCATCAGGAGTTCAGAGAGTCAAGTTAGCATGTAATAACAACTCCCATCCAGGACCTTTTAAACAACCTTTGCTCATTCTCTGCTTGCACACAGGCATCAGCTCCCCTCTCTCTTTGGCCATTTGCTCACTTCATTGCCCTATTGATTTGCTCTGTTTGGAGCTGCTGAGTTCAGTGTGGATGTCCCCTTACCTAACATCTTGAGGATGAAGGCATTGACTGCAATGATTTGCCAGTTAGCACCCACTTCTCCCTTGGACCTCCCCTAGCCACAAAGTATTGATCAGGTTGTGCCAAGGCCAGGAACCAGGAGGCAGCTGATTTTGTCCCTGTGCAGAGGGCCCAGGCCAGGACGATGCCTCTCCATCAACTGAGATGTGTTTTGAGGAGTTAATTATGACTTAACCACCTCTGCACAGGGCTAAAGCTTGCCCTTTACTAAGTAGGGGGAAACACCTGAGCGATTCAGCAGTGAGACATGCAGCAGTTAGGAGATGAATAGAGGAAGCCACTGTGCCCTTCCAGCTAAACTTCTGTAGGATGCAGGCCTGCAAAACATGCATTGGTCGCAATAGGTGCAGCCCGCCCTATCAATGCATCCACTTTCTGGTTTAGCCACTAAGTTCTGATCCACTTCATCAGGGATATAACTAGGGGTTCCGGCACCCTGGACAAGCAGCCCTAAAGGCGCCCCCCCAGCCCCGATCCGGGGCCCATCAAGACAGTGGTGGAGAGGGGGGTTGTGACCCTTCCCCTCCTGAGGCCAGAGCCGGCAATGGTGGTCCCTACCCTGCCATCACGGGGAGAAGGGACCCCCCCTACAGTCTCTGGCCACGGCAGGGAAATGGTCACCCCTGCCAGCTCTGGCTGTGGCGGGGAGAAGTGATTGGCCCTCCTGCCTGTGGCTGTGGTTCTGGCCGTGGCAGGGGGAAGCGATCCCTCACCATGGCTGGACCCAGCAGGGGGGATCACTTCCCTGCCACGGCCAGAGCTGGCAATGGGGCTCCCTACCCTGCCATGACAGGGGGAAGGGATCCCCCACTGCCGGCTCGAGCTGTGGCAGGTAAGAGATCTCCCCTGCTGGCTCTGGCCATAGTGGGGGATCACTTCCTCCTGCCGCAGCCAGAGCCGGCAGGGGGGGATCGCTTCTCTGCCATGGCTGGAGGCGGCAGGGGTGATGTCTTCCCGACAGCGCCCTTTTAAATTGGTGCCTGGGGCAAAGCCCCTTTCACCCCAATGTAGTTACAGCCCTGCACCTCATGACTCCTGTGGTGTGCTCTGTGGCCAGAGCCATAATGCTCTGTTTTGCTACCCAGGGCGCTTCCCAATCAAATGCACCCCTTGCCATTAGTAGCGCTTAGAGCTGGTGCCATGAAACCCACCCTTTAATAGAGCAGCTCTGTTGAGCTACTCTGGCATGCCCAGGGCAAAGCCCCATTGGCCCTGCTGTAGTTACGGCTCTGTCTGTGGCAGCACTTTTCCTTGAGCAAAGGAGCTGGCCAGAGCTTTCAGTATAAAGGCAGAGACCCCGTGACATTGTTTTTTCTTATGTGTCGGTCTGATGTTGGCAAAGCCAATGCCGGTTCAGTAATATTTCCTTCAGGGTCTTTGCCTGCTGATCACCCTAATAGACAAGAACAAAAGCTCTTTCATTGCAAATGTTTCCTCCATTTGCAGAGATGGGCAGCTGGGTCCCTTCAACTCAGATTTGACATTATTTTTAAATTGTTTTTGTTTTGCTTTCTCATTTCTGAAAGAAAGAAAGTCCTTCCCCACTCTCCTTCTCCTCATTAATGCCACAACCCGGGCAAGCTCAGGATTTTGATATTTCCTGTGTGTTACTGGTGTCATAACAATCTTCACCATGGCAACACAGTATGGTTTCACAGGCACTGGGACTGGCATAGACCTGCCAAGATTCCAACAGGAAGGGGAAAAAAAGATATAGACAGGAAGAGATGGGGCTGGTACAGGGTGGGGGAAGGAATCAGAAATGCACATGTGCAGGAATGCTTTAATAGGAATTCTTAAATGGTGTTTGTTTATCTTGTCAAATGTTCTTCGGAGTCTGGGTGAGGAGACAACTGTGGACACATGGCGGGGGGCAGTGAATGAATTGATGCCTGCAGCAGATAGTGACTGGCTTACCAAATATCTTTGGAGGTGCTCAACACTTGGGTGCTTGGCTTGTTTATATTTTGCCAACAGGAGGGGAAAAATGACTCATAAAGGGAACTGGGTGGAGCGCTGCCCCCAGTTCCTGGTCAGAGCACTGCAGGCTTGCAGGGATAGCAACAAATGAGGGAAGACTTGTTGTCTAGATTTGCATGACCATTCCCAAATTCTGGGTCTAAGCGTCAGCTTCAGAATGCTCTGAATCCCTGGCATGCTAAGTTCCAGGCTTGTGCAAAGGGGGAATTCTTCCTCAAGACACTGCAAGATCTTTGAGGAAGGGACTGTCTTTTTGTTCTGTTTGGATAGCATAGAGCACAGTGGGGACATGGGCTGGGACTGGGACTCCTAGGTGGCAGCACAGTCCAGACATGCACTGGTGGACTACACCCAGCATTGAAACCAAGAAGGGGGCCCTTCATTTGATGAAATGCAGGGGGACAGAGGGGCATGCATACGTGAGCATTCTTAAACACTGAGGGGAGGCCTGGCAGTTGACTTAACAATGTTGACTTTAAGTTGACCATGTTAAGTCGACTGCAGGGTATGCCTGCATGGACAGGGAGCAGACATACCCCGGACGCCCCTCCTCCTACCCCACCCCCAGTCCGTATTGGGTACCCTGAGCCCAATCAGCTCCATGGGCCAATCCTGTTGGGGGCCCAGTCTGGTTCCTGCCCTCTGGGGAGGGGCTGGGTTTGGCTCCCAGCTCCTCTTCTTTGGCAGCAGGGTGGGCAAAGAGGGGCTAGGAGCCCAATCTTGCTCCCACCCCCTTTCCACTGGTGGCAGGGGCTTGGAGCCAGCTCCTGCCTGCAATCATAAGTGACCTGGGGCCGAATTGGGCACCGGGTCGCTTGTCACAGTGGCAGGAGGCTCGGCAGCCTGGTCAGTTTCACAGGAGTCAACTTGACCAGTCTGCCCAGTCCCCAATTTCACAGGAGTGAAACTGACCAGACTGCAGGGTCCCTTGAGCAGGGGCTCTACAGCCTGGTCAGTTTCACTCCTGTGAAATTGACCAGGCAACTGAGCCTCCTGCCAGCAGTGACAAGTGACTCGGGGCCGAATTTTGCCCTGGGCCACTTGTGGCCACTCGCCGGAGCTGGCTCCAAGCCCCTACTGCCCGTGGAAAGAGGGTGGGAGCAAGATCAGGCTCCTAGCCCCTCTTTGCTGGCACCACCGCCTGCAGAGAGGGGCTGGGAGTACGATGGCACACCCCAGCCCCTCTCCGCAGGTGGTGGGGCCAAAAAGAGACTAGGAGCCCAACCTGGCTCCAAGCCCCTCTCTGCAGCCTGGGGTTGGGGGAGCCAGCACCGCTTCTGGCTGCTTGCAAGTGGCAAGGGGTCATGCCTGTGAAACTGACCAGGTTCTGAGCTGCTTGGGCCCCTGCAGCAAGCCTTTCCTAGCCCCCACAGCCTACAGAGAGGGGCTCTCAGGCCCTCTCTGTAGGCTGCACAAACTAAGTTGCCAGCCCCTGCCCCCTGCGGTGAGGGGCTCGGAGCTAGTCCGGTCCTGGCTCCTCACCACAGGACTGGAGCAGGATTGGTCCCAAGCCTGATCACACGCAGGGGTGGGGAATGGGGCAGGGCCTGCCCTGTAAAGTCAGTTTAAAAGCCACAGGTAAGTCACAATGTGGGAGACCTGGGGGAAGGGATGGAACTTGGGGGGATGCTGGGACTGTAACTCTAGGGATAAAAGAGAGGGTAGCTGGAACATGGGGGTGGGAGTCAAATAATTGTCTTAGGTGTTCTAATGAAGCCCTAATACCTGAGGCGAGTGGGGAAGGACAACACCAAGTGAAAATGCAAGGAGGTAGATGGAATAGAACTGAAAATCGACAGGGGAAAGTAGGGCAATTGGCCCAGTATTTTAGGTGCCTATACACAAATGCGAGGAGCTAGGGAAACAAGCAGAAAGAATTGGTAGTACTGGCACAGGCAAGGAACTACGATATAATTGGAATAACAGAGATGTGGTGGAATAGCTTGCATGACTGGAGCTCTGCCATGGATGGGTATAAATTGTTCAGGAAGGACAGGCAAGGAAGAAGAGGGGGAGAAGCTGTATGACTGCTCAGAGCTCCATTATGGAAGTGGAAATGAGCCAGTTGAAAATCTGTGGGTTAAATTTAGAGGGGAGGGCAACAAGGGGGATGTCGTGGTGGGCGTCTGCTATAGACCGCCAGACCAGAAGGAGGAGGTGGATGAGGCATTCTATGGACAAGTGGCAGAAGTTTTTATATCGCAGTCCCTGGTTCTCATGAGGGATTTCAGTTACCTTGACACCTGCTGGGAAGCCAATACAGTAGTGCACAGGCAATCCAGGAAGGTTTTGGAGAGTGTTGAGGACAACTTCCTGGTACAAATGCTCGATGAACGAACTAGGGGCCTTGCACCTCTTGACCTGCTGCTCACAAACAGAGCAGAATTGATTGGGAAAGTAGAAGTGAATGGCAACCTGGGCAGCTGTGACCATGAGATGGTAGAGTTCAAGATGCTGATTAATGGAAAAAAGCAAAATGCAGACCCTGGACTTCAGAAAAGCAGATTTTGGCTCCCTTATGGAGCTGATGGGCAGGATCCCTTGGGAGGCTGATCAGAAGGGGAAAGACGTCCAAGAGAGCTGGCTGTATTTTAAAGAAACCCTACTAAGGGTACAAGAAGATACCATTCTGATGAGCAGAAAGAACAGCAAATGTGGAAGGTGCCCAGTGTGGTTTAACAGAGAACTGTGCACTGAGCTAAAACAAAAAGGAAGCTTACAGGAAGTGGAAGCTTGGGCAGATGACTAAGGAGGCATATAAAGATATTGCTCGGGACTGCAGGGATGAAATCAAAAAGGCCAAAGGACAATTGGAGTTGCAGATAGCAAGGGATGTGAAGGATAACAGGAAGGGGTTCTACAAGTATGTCAATAACAAGAAGAGGAGCAAGGATGGTGTAGGTCCCTTACTGAATGGGGCAGGTATCCTCATGGTGGAGGAAGAGGAAAAAGGTGAAGTGCTGAATGTTTTTTTTTTTACTTCAGTTTTCACAGGGAGGACCAGCTCCCAGCCCCACTACATTGGGTATGGCAGATTGGAGAGAAGAAGAGAGGCCCTTGGTGACAGAATGTCAGATTAGGAACTACTTAAAGAAGCTGGATGTGCACAAGTCCATGAGGCTGGATGAACTGCACATGAGGGTGCTAAGGGAGCTGACCAGTGAGATAACAATACTGCTGGCCATTATCTTTGAAAACTCACTGCAAATGGGGGAGGTGCCAGAGGACTGGAAAAAAGCAAATATAGTGCCTATCTTCAAGAAAGGGAAAAAGGAGGATTCAGGGAATTACAGACCTGTCAGCCTCACCTCAATCCCTGGAAAAATCATGAAGCAGGTTCTCAAAGAATCCATCCTAAAACACTTGGAGGAAAATAGAGTGATCAGGAGCAGTCAGCATGGATTCACCAAGCATAAATTGTGCCTGACCAACCTCATCGTCTTCTATGATGAGACGACCGGATTTGTGGATGTGGGAAAAGCTGTTGACATGACATACCTTGACTTTAGCAAGGCTTTTCATATGGTTTCCCAGAGCATTCTTCTCAGCAAGTTAAGGAAGTCTGGGTTGGATGTGTGGACTGTAAGGTGGATAAAGAACTGGCTAGATCAATGGTTTCAGTGAGTAGGAACCAATGGCTCCATGTCTCACTGGCAACCAGTAACGAGTGATGTGCCCCAGGGGTCGGTCCTCGGGCCAGTTCTGTTCAGTATTTTCCTTAATGATCTGGATGATGGGATAGATTGCACACTCAGTAAATTTGTGAATGACATGACACCAAGAAGCAGGGAATGGTAGACACACTGGAGGGCAGGGACAGGATTCAGGGAGACCTAGACATATTGGAGCAGTGGGCCAATAGAAATCTCATGAGGTTCAACAAGGACAAGTGCAAAGTCCTGCACTTGACACGGAAAAACCCCATGCACTGCTACAGGCTGGGGAGTGATCAGCTAAGTAGCAGCACTGTAGAAAAGGAGCTGGCGGTCATGGTGGATGGGAAGCTGGATATGTCAGCAGTGTGCTCTTGCTGCCAAAAAGGCCAATGGCATACTGGGCTGCATCAGGAGAAGTGTGGCCAGCAGATCAAGGGGTGCGATCATTCCCCTCTGTTCAGCACTGGTGAAGCCGCATCTGGAATACTGTGTCCGGTTTTGGGCTCCCCACTACAAAAAAGACATGGAGAAATTCGAGAGAGAGTCCAGCGGAGGGCAACAAAAATGATCAAAGGGCTGTAGCACAAGCCCTATGAAGAAAGATTGAAGGAACTAGGCTTATTTAGCCTGCAGAAGAGAAGACTGAGGGAAGATTTGATAGCATCGTTCAGCTACTTGAAGGGATGCTCCAAGGAGGACAGAGCTCAGCTGTTCTCAGTAGTAACAGAGGACAGAACGAGGAGCAATGGTCTCAAGTTGCGGTTAGGGAGGTCGAGGCTGGATATTAGAAAAAACTTTTTTACTAGGAGAGTGGTGAAGCATTGCAATGGGCTACCTAGGGAAGTGGTGGAATCTCCATCTTTGGAGATATTTAAGGCTCAGTTAGACAAAACCCTAGCTGGGATAATTTAGTGAGAGTGGTCCTGCTTTTTTGGCAGGGGGTTGGATTAGATGACATCATGAGGTCCCTTCTAGCCCCATGATTCTATGACTTACAGATTAGGAATTAAGTCAATTTAAGCACTTGCTTAAGTCGACTTAATGATTTTTAAACGTGGACTGGGCTTTATTGAAGTCAACTTAAGGGTCTTAAGTCAACTTAAAGCCACAGTGTAGACATAGCCTGAGCCAGCCTAAAGATGGTCATATTCATGACATTTTAAGTTCCCATCTTCTTTCTTTCTGGTATCTCCTTCCGGGTGGGGGGGAAGCTGTTGCACTTTTCATCTAGATGTTGTGGTGGGGAAGGGATGCAAATGATCCTTTCTGCAGCTTCCTCAGGCATTCCTTAATTATTCTTCTCGCAAGGTTCAGACACAAGCAAGTCTCTGCAAAGAAAACAGTCCTTTGTTATCTAGTAACTCACAGAGAACTGTGATTTGCATACAGTACAAGGAACAGAGAGAACCCAAGAAAAATGCCTCCTCTGAACATCAGAGAAGCATTTGATTGAAAAAACTCACCCTGGCCAACTTCCCTGCTTAGAGTTTTCTTATAGTATTTGGGACAACTGGGACTTGCAGTTCTTCACTTCTTAAAGGAACAGCTCTTCACAGAGTCTTTAAAACAAGCTGTGTCCCTCTGTCCTGTAAAAACAACATTTATAGATTGTCTTTCATGCAAAAGTACCAAGATACAATGGTTATGTATGCTATGAAAGATCTACATACGTCAGTAGATACATGTGACATGACATAAACAAGTACTGTACACACAAATGTGTATATTAGAGCTGGTCAAAATTGCAAGTTCTGGCCAGCAGGTCAGTTCCAATATTTCAACATTTGTTTTCAGCCCCCATGAACACAAAAAATTGAAATATCAAAATTTTCTGTGGAATGGAAAGTTCCAAAAAGTCTTTGATTTGGAAATGTCAAAATATTTCATTGTGATTTGATTCAGCAATGAAGAGCCTCATGCCTCCCCCCATCCCCCCCACCCCCTTTCTTCTCTATGGGCAGTTTCCCTGGTTAGGCTGAATCTCCCATGATGCACCATAGTCAATGAACTCCCAGGATGAACCATGGTGGTTTAACCAGAAAGCAGATTATGGTGCTTTGTCGGAAATGTAATTTGGCTGCTGAGAAGAAAACAGATGTAGATAGATATCTAAAACATATATACACACATGCACAGAGAGAGAAAGAATTTGAAAGAATTAAGAACTGCTACACAACACATACACTTCACCCACCACAGAATAGCATTCATCTCTGGTGTGAGATATGGTAGCAGTGCACAATAACACTACACAACAGATTAGGACAGCGAGTGAAAAGTCGTTCAATTTAAAATTGAAAAGGCCATATGGCCAGGCAGAATGGAAGTCGCTGAACTGGTCAGAGAATTTAAAAGGGTGTGTGCCCAAATACCCTCTACTTATGAAATCTAACTGCTGGTTGAGTGGTCAGACAGAGAGGGGGAGAGATTCCTGAGGCTTGATTCCCCATTGCTGTCTGTGTGAGATGCATGGCCGAGACTCATTACAATGTCCATGTGAGCAGCCACAGCTTAGTGCTTCAGCAAAAATGCTGCCTGTCTTAATAGGAAACAGATTTTCACCTCTGCTGCTCACCTGATATGGCTATTCCATCTATCTTCACTCTCCCCACCTTCTCCATCCCTCCTAGCAATTGCCTGCTTATACATCATGGTTTCCATCCTCTTTCAGGTAAATTTTCAGGGGCTTGTGTATGGTTGCATCCTTATATCCAGAAGGCCCTGCTGTGGGAAAGCTGTAAGCCTAGTGGTCATGAGGGGAAATGCAGAGATAGGGCTGAAATCACTTGGTTCAGAACAGTGCCGTGTGTAAGTGGTTAGGTGAAGCTGGAATGAGCTAGGCTGGACATTAAGTGGAAGTGTTTTGATATGGCTAAATAGACACTGGCTGCAGTAAATACACAGAGTATATTACTGGACTCCATGGAAAAGTACAGTCTTATCTGCAAACAGATTATTTGTAAGTGAAAAGACAGTGGCAGATGCTTAAATGCATTGACTTGTTGAAAAGATACAGATTTGGATACAAATGCAATAGAGTGCTATCAGTTAGGTGTCTCAGCCCATCTGCGTAGAGTAGCTATTGATTTTAGTTGATATGTATCGATTCCAAGAAAACTGCCCTGCTTTGAAAATGAACTTCCAGTAATTTCAGGGAAAATACAATGTGCTGCCTCCAATGCAGAGTTGCCTTGTTTTGTTAAACATGCCGTGTGTGTTTGAAATACAGAAGCAAAGCCAAACAAACACCTCAGAGGAAAATAAAATGCATTGATTCTCAGAATGGGAATAATGGCCTCCGTTAAAAGCTTTTGGAGCTGTTAACAAACGCTGCTTTGAATAAGGATCTCTCTCTGGCCCCCTACTCCCACACCTACTACAACTATAATTGTTTGAATAGGGAGGTTTGGGGCTACAATGAAAAACATTTTCTGCACAGGCATAGATGTTGTGTCATGCTGTTTAAATGCCACAGAGACAGATGCTTCAAAAATAGCATAGATTAAATGGTTATAGATCCATAGACGCATAGATTTTAAGGTTAGAAGGGACGAATAGATCATCTAGTTTGACCTCCTGTATTATACAGGCCATAGAATTTCACCCAGTTGCTCTTGTACAGATGGATCTACCTTATTTAAATGATGTTGGTTGCATTTCTTTCAACATTTCCACTTTGCAGTAGTAATGCACTGCTCTGTTGTGTGGGAGATGTACCTGGGGAAGGTTAACACCTGTCTGATTCTGCTTAGTGAAAGCCTTCTGGTGATGCATTGGACTCCACTGTTGTGACTGGTCCCATTTCTCTGCCCATGCAAGGGAGGGGGATTTTCTGCAATAACCTGCTCACAAAGCGGTTTGGTCAGCACCCTCCTGCTGTGGCTCCCAGCTGCCTGTCAGTTTGGGACTCTGGGAAGCCTTTTCCATGGGCACTGAGCTAGCGCTCTCACAAAGCTATTGCAGGATGCATGCAGCTGTTCACAGTGGTTTAAGGCTGCCTCGTCCTGCTGATGCTCTGTCCATTTGGTATGTACCTAAATGTCTGTGGGAGGCTGGGCATCCAAAGGGTGCATTCTCTGCACTGAAGAGATGAAGTGAAGGACTGGCTTCGGCCTACAGTGTGGCCAACCTCAGAATGGTGTTTGAGCAGCCTGGTCAGTTAGAGACTAGGAGTGTCACTGTGGAGGGGAGTTTAGGAATTGGCATCCCAGATCCAAACAACGCACCATCTAGTTGAGTCTCTCATGCTGATGTAAGAAATAAGCCAGCTGCTGGTGGTCTGGGGGAGAGGGACGCTGAAGCATAAGGGTTCATATTGTTGTTATTCTTCAGCAGCAGCATCCTGTCTAATGTAATTGGGCTGAAGTGACAAAATTTTGAGCCTTAAAGGCAGAACCAGGTGAATGAGAAGGGAGAAGGGAAAGTTTGCACCTACATAGGGAGAGGTGGACCCTGGCTGTGGAGACAGGAGGAGTGACACAGCCGGCATCACCAGGCTGAAAGGAGGACCGGGAGGGCCTAGAAGTGAAAGACAATGAGAGAAACAAACTGGTCTTCCGACATCATCTAGCAATGGGAGACACCTGTCCCTGTGCTCTTTATTTACAAACTCAGTTCTAAGTCCAGTAATTTTACCACTATCTCCCTTGGAAAGGGACTTTCTAAGAACACTCCACCATAGACCTTACAAAGCTGGCTGAAAGTGCCTCTGTGCTGCACAGGTTGCTGGATTCCTCCAGCTTTCCCCCATTGCCCATCCGCCTGTCCCACAGGTGGGATCTTTTCCCTTGTGGTTATTTTAATTGGCAGGGAATGGCCGGTATCTCAGTAATGCATCCTAGCAGGCCTGCCCTATCAGAGCTGTTCCATTTAGATCAACAGGCAGAGACACCATCTGGTAGAACAAGTTCTAGTCCCTCCAGTGAGTCCTCACTGTTAATTAAAGGTATTAATTGGCACACAGCCTGCTTACTTATACAGAGGGGGCTGATGCAATGGCCTCTGAAAGTAGTAATTAGAGTTGCACTGAGTTTTTCTGAAATCACTGGCACAGTCAGAGAAAAAGGAAAGCACTGATCAGTTGACCGAAGGCCGTTTGTGTGCTGGCAGCAGATTTCTGGGCCTTGGTCATGTGGCTACTATTATATCTGACCCATACTTGATAGCCCTGATGTCCCGTAATATTTGTGGCACCAATCCATTTCTTAAACCACCCCCCAGCAAACACCTGTGACCGTTCCCCCTTTGATTTTTAACATTGTACAGTTCTCTCCCCGTGACTGCCCAGGGCTAAAACGTACAGATTTGATTTCCAGATGTGCCAACTGCCCACATCTTCCGCTGACTCCATCTAGAGTTGTGGGAGCTCAGTGTAAATGAAAACTTTTAGATTCTTAAGTTTTTTTTATATTGGACAACTCCAAGGAGTCAAATGACATATCATTGACTTTACCAAAACTGACAGAGTGCTTTACCAGCATTCGCTAAGAGTGGTCACCCTCCTGAGAGGTAAATGGCGGTATCTTGTGTTGTGTGGATAGTCAGAGAGGCAGAGGCATCTGAAGTGGATTCCCAGAGGAAACCCAGAGAGTCCGTGGGAGGCTTAGGATAAATTCCATGACTGCCAGTCCCACTATTCTGCACAGGCAGGACTGGAATCTGAGGTCCTGGTCTTTATTCAACCTGCACTAACCCCAAGAACATGCTAAAGATTTTCAGCCTGCACAGGAACCTTGGATTTGGATATGGGCATCAGGCTAGTTAGTGATGGACTGCAGTGCCGTCCCTTTGTCAGTGATTAGAACACGATATCATTGTGAAAAGCTAAGCAGTTAAGGGATATTCCCTATCTTAGACCTAGGGAGACGTATATAATTTGTGCCATGTTGCATCTATTTTTTTCACGCCAAGAAGAAAAAAAAATTCCACAGAAATGTGACATACCATTTTCTCACTCATTCTTTTGTGCAGCTCCAGAAAAATGAACCCATCAACATCTCAGAGGATTGTTTCTTCCTGGGTGCTGAAGAGTGGCTTAAGGATAGAGCTCTCTGCCTCGGGCCTGAATTTGTCAGGACCCTGGACCTAACTTTGATAAAGTCTTCTTTGCAGTTTAATTTCTGAATGTAGTCTGGAAGTGACATGAAAATTAGATATAATAATGAATGATTACAACTTTCAAGTTAAGTCTAGTTGGTTGACTAATCAATTTGGTTAAGTGAAAATCCATAGCAAATGAGTCAGCCGCAGTACAACATTTCTCCATCCAATTTAAATTAAAATCACCAACCATAATAATTTCACAATTACTCTGTGAGGATGCACCAGGGACTTGACCCTCGAGATGGAAAATTTCAAGGACTGCAGAAGATGCACCAAGGAAGAGAGGAAAAATGCGAAGAGCAACAGGTTTGTGGCTATTTGACAACCTGATCTGTGCCATGGGGCGTAGAGGGGTCCTTGTGGAGAAGAGGGGCAATGAGGAAGACACAAAAACAACAAAATGGAATTTTTTGTAAATGGCACTAGAAGCTCTTTTCTGTCCTGATTAAATAGCGTCTTTTCAGCTGCAGGGACAAACTCTTGTCTGGTGTAAATTGACTTGCTGATGCTAATGGGGAGGCAACAACTTACTCCAGAGAATTTGGCCCCATTGACTTTTAGATAAATCCAGGTTCTGGAATGAAACAAAAATTATAATTTGGGGAAAGGCAGCAAAAAAGGCCATTTTCTGGTGATAAAATGTTTTTGATAGCTTTGCTCACAGGTGATTCTAATGTGTATCGAGACCCTCAGATCGTAGCTGCTAGCACACCTCTTGGGAAACCCACTGGCCAGAACACTAGGAAAAAACAAAGAAAAGGGGCACTGGAGCTGCCAAGTGAGCTGCTTACGTGGCTTCAATTACTGTTAGTAAATCTGTCTTTGCTGTATTCACTCACTTGAGCAACATACCTGTTGACTGACTTCCATCTCTGATGCGTCGATTCTGCACCCTTATGCATTATTTATTCCAACACCAAAGTTTTGAAAGAACTGAACCCTCAACTTCACCTGTCCATGTTCCACAACCCCCTCAGAATAAATCCAACCTGTCAAAGGCTTAGCAGTTATTTATAAAGAGGGAGCAAAAGAATAGAAGAGGAGAGTCCGGTCCTGTGGATCAATTTGTAATTTTTCTTTTTTGCTATCGCAGAACTGTGATGGATGTGAGCATTAAATCCCCAAGAAAGTTGCCTGTGCAGCCCTCTTTAACGGGCTGAATTATTTATTCGTGTGAAGTTGTGCTACACGCCAACCCACACCAACACAAGATCATGCAGTCTGCTTTGGATAATGAATGAGTTTTAAATTTTGGCTGTGAGTCACATATGAATGTAGGTGGGTCTCTCATTGGTTGGAGACAGGATGAGAATGTTCTGTGTGAATTAGACAAGGAGACCAAGAACAAAGAATCCCTGATCTGTAATCCTGCCTCCTTCTGTACCCTCAGGCAAATAATTTCACTCTGTGCCTCAGGTTCCCCATCTCTAAAATGGGGACAGCAATGCTTCCATGGGGAAGCATGGAGTGCAGAGAGGAGTGGATTAGTCTGAAGATGGATAAGTTAACATTGTACAGCATTTTTTCACTACGTACCTGTTGCAAAAGACGTTTGAAGTTAATGGGAAGATTGCCAAAGACTGCTGCAGGCTTTGGATCAGGCCCTGTATAAAGGCTAAGAATTGCTAAATGGTATTTGTCTGCAGGAGTAGATAGGCCCAGACAGAGAAGGTCTTAGAGGGTAATATGCACAGATTGTGACTCTCGGTCAAGCTGTGTGAAGATAGGGCTTGGTGAAACACCAGGCGCGTTGGCAAAGAGTTCTGATCTTGCTAGACTGCTGTGCTGGTTACGTACGCTTTCCCAAGACCATGTGAGAGCTCTCTCTGGGTGCACAGTAGCTATTGTATTTATCTGCACAGTCATTGCGGGGCCGGGCTCTAAATCAATTGCTTTGTAATGTGCTTTGGAGATGCCACTTGAATGTAAGCGCTGCTCTATGGAACCCAGTTCTGTGTGGTATATTATGCACTGCACACAATATACACACAAGCACTAGAGGTGGACAAAGGCAATGTAGGAAATAAACACATTCCTCAAAGTAATTTAGCTCACAGCTAGGTCTTGGGACCCAAAGTAGGCTTAGAAAACTGGTCTCCAGGTAGTTCCTTAGCATTCAAGACATGGATCCGGGCCTGGGAGCCCTCCCATCACCTCAAAAACAAGTGTTTCTTCAAAGCTGAGGAAGAAGCAAAGTTTGTCTCTAACTACACTGTGAAAAGCAACATCTCTCTGGAAGCATGGGAATCACTGGGGAGCTGCAGCTGCTGACCCCTGTCTGAGGAGAATACACCAAAGCCCCAAGTTGAGGGGGTGGGAGGAGCAGTCTGCATGATCTTGCCCTTCTGGCTGGTGAGAAGCTCTGGATGATGAAAGATTTACAAATGCCTGGAGCGTACCTGGGAGCAAGAAAACACTGCAGCCTCTCTCCAGCTTCTGACATGGAACTGAAGCCATGAACTCTGCCCAGGGAATTCTGTGATTCCCACTTGCTAGTGTGAGAATTACAGAACAGGCAGCAGAGCGACGCCAATATGTGCTCATCTCCGGCAGCAAGGGCCTATCCTCAGTGAGGCACTATCATAACAGTAATTAATTAGCGCTTCTCTAGTACCACCGCAGGATCTCAATGTACTCTGGCACTCAGATGTCTAGCCTGGTATGGGCTCTTAGACAGCAGATAGGTTTCAAACCCCCAAGAGGTAGGTATTTTATGCTATATTGTATTCTCTGGTAAAGGTGCATTTATTTGTATTACCATAGCCCCTCCAAACCCTAGTCATGGACCAGGGCCCATGGTGCTAGATCCTGTACAAAAAGAACAAAAAGGCAATCTCTGCCCAAGATAATGTAGTCTAAATTCATCTGCTTCTCTCCCCCCTGTACAGCACGGCACAGCTGGATGAGCTCATTACCCAGCTGTAACATGGCTCCTCACCCTCTTGAAGGGGAGGGGTGGCCAAACAGGGTCTCCAGCCCTTGGTAGGGCGAGACCTCTGAGTCTCTAGCCCCTCGTCAGCGGCAAAGTTACAAAGCCTCCAACCCTGCATAGGGCAGGACGGCCATGTCTCTAGCCCCTTGGCAGGACAAAGTCACAAGGCCTCAGCCCTCTGCATGGCCGGCTTCCAAGTCTCTTGCCTCTTGGCCGGGCAAAGTCACCACCAAACTCTTTAGGATATAGGGGAATGACAGTGCTACCTCTAGGTTCCACAAACCGTGAGGGCACTTGGGGTAGGGAGAGGAATCAGCAGAGGCGAAGGGTCACACAACTCCACTGTGTCCCAGCCTCAGTCCCCAGCAGGGCCTGAGGCTTCCGTGCAGGGGTCAACAGGGTCCTGGCCGCAACACGCTGATCCTGAGGTGTGACCCATGGGGCTTCTGTGCAGGGGACAGCGGGGTCCTGGCCACAACACGCTGATCCTGAAGTGTGGCTCATAGCCGATGGTT
Organism: Podocnemis expansa; assembly: GCA_007922195.1. Classification (NCBI taxonomy): domain Eukaryota; kingdom Metazoa; phylum Chordata; order Testudines; family Podocnemididae; genus Podocnemis; species Podocnemis expansa. The sequence goes on along the minus strand of ML682025.1, from coordinate 27,714,525 downwards.
GAGACCCACACTCCCCTGGGTCACTCCTGGACCCATGTCCCAGCAGTACCTCATCCACTGGCTCCTCGGGGTAGTCGCCGAGGGGTAGGTTGTAGAACCCCTTCATGTCATCAGGTGGTGGCAGGTTGGGGAGTCCGTCAGGTTCATCAGCAGAGGGCAAATCCTCCAGATTGCACCCCTTGAGGATCAGGGGGTCCTCAGCAGCCAGGAGTAGCTCCTTCAAGTTGCTGGAAGTGGGCAGCGGCTCAGGGTGCCCAATGGGAGATGACTTGTGGGCACCCACATGCTCCCCTGCTAACGGCTCCCCCTGTGGGCCTGTGGCAGCCCAGGGCCTGGACATTAGCTCCCAGTCCCCAGCCGTGGACGGCCCCCACCAGATGTCCAGGCCCGGGTCTGGAGGCCAGAGCCCAGCTTCCCTGCAGGGCAGCCAAGGGTCAGGACGGAGCAGAGATATATCCTTCCCCTTCTGTGGCTTGGGTTGAACTGAGCTGCCTGGCTCCCTTATATTTCCTGTCGGGCCCCTCTGCTTTCGGCCTGATAGACAGGCTGCTCCCGGCTTCGCCCCCTGCAGTCAGGCAGTGGGCTAGCTCCGAGGGGGGCCATGCCTTCCTGCTACAACAGATGTTTTCACCTTCCATTGAGGGATCATCTGTTGGCTATTGCCCGGGATGGGGAGCAAAATGGAGTCAAAAGATCTGACACTGGAAACTCACGTTCTCCTAGTTAAATCTTTAGGATGCCCATAAAAAATCTATTTCCCTCTTTCCTGCTTATGCCCTGCCACATATTTGTAGATGTCTACAAAGTCTCTTCTATTTGATTCCAAAGGGGAACTTTGTTAATTTAGTTCAGTAAAACAAACAAGGAGTCCTGTGGCACGTAAAGACTAACCAATCTGTTTATTGCATGAACTTTGGTGGGAGAAAATCCCACCTCGTCAGATGCTTTGAAGATGGGGGAACTTACAGTGTTTGACAAAGTGGGATTTTCTCCCACCAAAGCTCGTGCAATAAATAAATTGGTTAGTCTTAAGTGCCACAGGACTCCTTGTTTGTTTTTCCCTTCTATTAGTCCACCTTCACCTTGCTAAAAGTCTCCTGCTTAACAGAATCATAGAATCACAGAAACTGGAAAGGACCATGATGGGTCATTGAGTCCAGTTCCCTGCACTCATGGCAGGACCAAGTACCCCTATTAAATCATCCCTGACCGGTGTTTGTTTAACCTGCTGTTAAAAACATCCAATGTAGGAGATTCCACAACCTGCCAAGGCAACTTAATCCAGTGTTTAATCACTCTGACGGTTAGGAATTTTTTCCTAATGTCTAGGCTGAACCTCCCTTGGGTTGGGTAATTTAAGCCCATGGCTTCTTGTCCTATCATCTGTGATTAAGGAGAATAGGTTTTCTCCTTCTTCCTCATAACAACCTTTTAGGTATTTGAAAACTGCTATCATATCCCCTCTTGGTCTCTTTTTTCTAGACTAGTGGTTCCCAACCTTTTTCAGGGTGGGGACCCCTTTTTAACCAAAAAAAAAAAAAAAAATCTTTGTGGCCCTCAGCTGATTATCTAATCTGGTCTGCGCAGGCAGAGTCTGGCCCATGCTGCTCTGGCAGCGCTGCTGGGACAGCCAATGAGTGGCAGTGCCACCACCATGGCCTGCACTGCTGGGGAGCTGAGCCACGGTGGCTATGGCCCCCTGCCCTTACCCTCCCAGGGAACCGCCACGGCTCCATCTCCCTGCCAGGATGCAGCCACAGGCAGGGAGAAGCAGTCCTGGCGGGGAGCATCGGGGCTGCACCTGGATTCTGGCCCCGGTAGGGAGAGGCTCTGTGGATCCCCTGCAACATGTCCATGGAGCCCTGGGGGGCCCCGGACCCCAGGTTGGGAACCACTGTTCTAGACTAAACAAACCCAGCTCATCCAATCTTCCCTTACAGGTCAAATGTTCCAGACCTCTGATCATCCTTGTTGCCCTTCTCTGGACTTTCTCCAGTTTCTCCACATCCTTTCTGAAATGAGATGCCCAAAATATTCACACAATATTCAAGTTGAGGCCTAATCAGTGGAGAGTAGAGTGGAAAAATCACTTTTTGTGTCTTAACAATAGTCCTGTTAATACACCCCAGAATGGCGTTTGCTTTTTTTGCAACAGTATTACACTGCTGATTCATGTTTAGCTTGTGATCCACTATTACATACAGATCACTTTCTGCAATACTCCTTCCTAGGCAGTCATTGCCCATTTTGTATGTGTGCAATGGGATTGTTCAGTCCTAAGTGGAGTACTTTGCATTTGTCTTTATTGAATTTCATTCTGTTTAGCTCTGACAATTTCAACAGTTTGTCCAAATCATTTTGAACTGTGATCCTACCCTTCAAAGCATTCACAACCCTACCCCTGGCTTGGTATCATTTGCAAACTTTATGAGTTTACTCTCTATCCCATCATCTAAGTCATTGATAAAAATATTGCACAAAACCAGACCCAGGACAGATCCCTGAGGCACCCTGCTCATTATGTCCTTCCAGCCTGAATGGGAACCATGCTGGGAGTTGTTATCCAACCAGTTTTTCACCCATCTTATAGTAGCTCCATTTAGTTTGTACTGCCCCACTTTATTAATAAGAATATGATGTCAAATGCCTTACTAAAATCTAGATATACCACATCTACAGCTTCCCCTCTATCCACAAGGCTCATTACTACATCATAGAAAGCTATTAAGTTGGTTTCACATGATTTGTTTTTGACAAAGCCATGCTGACTGGCCCTAAGCACCTTGGTCTCTTCTAGATGTTTGCAAGTCGGTCCTTAATTATCTGTTCCATTATTTTTCTTGGTGCAGAGGTTAAACTGACTGGTTGATAAACTCCCTGGATTGGTCTTATTTCCTTTTTTGTAGGCGGGCATTATATTTGCCCTTTTTCAGTCCTCTGGGACCTCACCCGTCTTCCATGATTTTTCAAAGATAATGGTTAATGGCTCAGATATTTCTTGAGTCAGCTCCTTGAGTACTCTAGGGTGCATATCATCAGGCCCTGGTGACTTGCAGACTTCCAACTGGTCCAAGTAATTTTTAACTTGCTCTTCCCCCAGGAGCACCGCTGGCCCGAGAAAAGACTTGAGGTCGAGCGCCGCCACTGCAGCTACCACTGCAGGCGGCCCAGCAGTGGGCCCGCAGCTCAGGCACTGGGACTTGGGGCTTCAGCCCCATAAGCCTAGTGCTAATGAAGCCCCTTTCTTTCCCTATTTTGGCTTCTGACCCTATCTCATTCCTAGCTGAATCCATGGGCTGATTCCCTGTGAGGCTGCTGCATGGCAGACTTTACATTTCATGAAAAGAGAAAGGGTGTGCTCTAGTTCTCTGTACAGACATGGAAAGAAATCACCATCCAACTTCCAGGCCTCAAGGCAAGTTCTCGCTACCTACTCCTTTATGACTGATTCAATCCAGACTCCAGCTCCAACAAGGCTTCTTGCGGATTTAGCCCAATAACACTGGAATAAATTTCCTTTTCTCTCATTTATAAAAGAGCTTCTGTCTGATGGAGGAAAAGCCTTCTGATGGGTTTTTGATAACAGGGTCAGATGCCAGAGAACACTAAGCCAAGAGAGGTTTATTTAACACAACAAACACAATGGTCTCTCTGGTCATACTCAATGCAGAGCAATTGTTCTTAAGTTTCAGAACTAGTGGCTCCTTAGCTCACCTTTGCTGAACTCTAGGACTGCTATTTTTTTCATTGTGTATGAATGAAAGATACATTTTGTTCTGTTGAAGGAAGATCCTGCAAGCCCTTTAGAGATCAAACAACAGTGGGAAATGCTATTTTTCAGTTTGGAAAAGAGATGTGGTGATTTCCTTCTAAATCTTCTGGTGATGAAGAAATAATCAAGGTGGGAATCTGCTTGGCTGGTCTCTCCAAACCATTCCTTAGACAAATCCAAGATAGAATAAACAGACAGACAGATAGATTAGTATGTATGTTAGATAAATAGATAGATGTGTTTTGTCTGTGCCTCTAGCAAATACACTTTAAGGAACTATTCTGCACCGGGCTGTGGGAGCTGGATATCACTTAAGAAGCCATTTCTGCAATTCTCTTCTTTGACTGGGTGGTTCACAGACAAACCTGTTGGATGGCAAATTCCTTTTTGCCATGAATGAAGTGTCACTGTCTCAGAGCCAGGGATGTTGGCTCGAAGATCTTTATTCCCAATATCTCTTCAGGATGTCTGTGTATGAAAGAACAAGAAAGGCGGGTAGAACTGACATTAAGCAGATGCATAATGCATGGAACAGAGGCAAATATTCCCATCTATTTAAATCACTTAAGTCTTTGTTTTTCGGTTTTGCTGGTTTGCATTTGTAATGAGTGGGCAGAACAGACAAGGAAGGGCTCAGATGTAATATGATGTATCCAATTAAAAACCTTTGCTGCCAAGTGACTGTACACTCTAACAAGAGCTTCTTTCACTTTAATTGTGTGTGTGTGTGTGTGTGTGTTGGTTTCACTATAACATGCTGTTCAGAGTCCAGTCCAGTTATATTGACTCAGGCTATGCTTGGAACCAAACAAGTCTTTACACAATATGTTTTCCTCTGCTCAACAGAGATTATTCAGCTATTCTAAATGCCACCGTTAATTTTTTGCAGAAACCAATGACTGATCTGAGAGATGCCAGTTTAATAGCTAATACTTAATGAGATCATAGGCATATACAGCACCTTTCATCTGGCTTCCCATAGAATAGCAAGCTAAATTCAAGGTCTCTCTCCTTATCTTCAAAGGCCCACTGTCATCTTAAACTGCAGGATGAAGGCCATGGTCAAGAAGTGCACTCCTTGGGCACCATGGAGCTGTCTCCAGCAAAAGTACAGCTTGTTTGTTTCAGAGACGGAGATTCTCTAGTGCTGGTACAAAGCTATGGGATGAATATCCTGAGGAATTATGAATGGCTTCAAACCATGGCCTGTTTCACATTCATGGTGCATGTATTTGATCTTGTCATAAGTAACAAACACATGCACACAGAGGACAGCAGCCATTCAGTAAATAAATGATATAATAAATTAAAATCACATCATTTTCTTCTTGGAGACAAAGGGGAGAAAGAGAGATTCACGTGTGACAGATGTTAGTCACATGACTTGTACACAACCAGAAGGTGCTCTGACACGGCATTGATGATAAGAATCTGAATCGAATCCCAAAGAATTTTGGAGCAAAATATGATAGGTGTTTAACACAAACATGGGCTGGAGAAAGCACTATGCAAAATCATGAAGAGAGACAAAAGAGCAAGAAATATCAATCAACAAAAATAGAAACAAAGACTGGTCCTGGCAAATACTATCCTATAAGACCCAGGGCACCAAAGGTGAAAGACTCAGACAATTCATAAATTCTAAGGCCAGAAAGAACGATTAGATTTATCTAGTGTGACCTCTTGTACAACACAGGCCAGAGGATGTCACCCAGTTACCCCTGTATAGAGCTTGGCCACTTGTATTTGATTAAAGCATCTCTCCCAGAAAGGCCTGCAGCCTTGATCTGAAGATGTCAAGAAATGAAGAATCCACCACTTCCTTTCTTAGTTTGTTCCAGTGGTTAAACTTTTGTCCCTTATTTCTAATATGAAGTTGTCTAGCTTTAGCTTCTAGCCGCCAGATTTTGTTCTGCCTTTCTCTGCTAGATTAAAGAGCCCTTCAGTACCTGGTATTTTCTCCCTGTGAAGGCACTTACACACTGTAGTGAAATTACCTCTTGATCTCCTTAATTAATTAACCAGCTTGAACTACTACTACCTCTCCCCTCCCCTTTGGATCTTACCTCTGGTGATTGTTAAGGTAGGACTGGGCAAACAGGCAACTTTCAAAATACTGCAGTATGACCCCTCTCCTGCCCTCATTTTAAATGCAACTCTGCACCCCATGGAGATCAGCATATGATTCTCCAGCCTTCACCAGGATCAAGGTGGCATGTGTTCCCATTGGGAATTGTATTGACATTGCTGCATGAAAGCGGGCACGGCTGAAATCTGCTCAGTTGTATGGAAATTAGGTGTGGTTTCCAGAGGGCACTATCTGCTAGGCACCCACGCTTCAGGGGCTAGGGAGGAAAGCATCTATTGCTATGTGGGTGCACCTTCCCTCTTATTCCAAAATGAGCATCATTCTTACTTCCTACTGCAAGATGTCGTTTGAACATTAGGACTATTTTTGCTTCTTTCTTACCCCTAACTAAAAGGCAGACCTCAGGCAGAGTAACTCAGCAGTCAGATAGCATGAGCTGGAACGTCGAAAGATGCATTATGAATGCAAGGTGTAGGGAATAGAAATTATTAAACCCACTGATAGCAACAGAGTCTCCTTTGTGAGCAGCAGAGATGGGAAATTATGCTGAAGCAATGCATTGCAAATCACTCGACGAAAGGCAGAGAAGGGGCCTTTTATCCTCTAGCCCCTGAAGTTTTTCCGGTAGCTTTGCATGCAGAGGCATTCCTTCAGGGGAGAAACAGAAGCCAGCAATTTCGTAGCTGATTGGCAGGCTGTCCAGTGCCAATAAAGATATTTGTTTTTTCATAGAAGTGCTCACAGACTGAAATCTCACTCTTGCCTTTTCCATTACAGAGGAAAATGAAACTTGGGATGCTTTCTCCATTAGTGCTGCTTAGCCTCAGAGAAATGGCAGTGCTCGAGCAACTTAAAAGCAGAAACACTCTGCTCCTGGAGAGAAACCAGAGCAGACCTGCTGCATGGAGTGCCTTTGAAATTATCAGAGAGATGGGGCTAGCAGAAACTCTTCATTGTTGTTGTGATTTATTTGTTTAGTAGCATCACCCAGAGGCTGCACTGAGATCAGGGCCCTGTTGTGCTAGTCCCTGTGCATACACATGGGAAGAGACAGTCTTTGCCCTGATTTAACTAGACAAGATAGAAGAGGAGGGGAAGAAAATAGGTATTATTATCCTTTTGCAGATGGGGGAACTGAGGCAGAGAGAGATAAAGTCACTTTCTCAAGGTTGTGCAAGACATCAGTTGCATAACTGAAAACAGAATTCAGATCTCCTGTTGCTCAATCTGGAGTCCTAATGCTAAGGCCTTCTTTCCTTTCCACTGTGGTTCAGGTGCAGAAGCAGTATCTTATCGGAGCATCACTGGTACAGAAGGCTGTGGAGTCTGATTTTTAGATGGCAGCCACCATATTTTGGAAGGACAGCCCCATTGCTTCTGCGGGAGGGAAGGTGTTGGTCTGACTTCTTCCATTTGGTATGGCATGAGTTGCAGGGGACATGTTGCAGGGCTGCAATCGCTGCCTTAAATAATTCAAATATATTTGCATCTGCAGTCAGACTGAATTTCTGGCAGAGAGCTCAGGAGTTCCTGGCTGGCTTCACTCCCAGCTTACTCTGTTAGCTATTTGCTGCATCTCACTGGCATGTCTGAGGTGAGGTCTGGCACTGAGGATAAAATCCTAAACTTCATCCATCCAGTCTTCTAGTGCCTCATGACTCAGGTCACCTGAACTGTCTTCACCAAGTGGTATGATATCGAGGAGCTTGTTGTGCAGTGAGTGGATTTTCTATCCCTTTAAAAAAATTTGAGATTTTGAATTTTTTTCCATTGTAATTTGAGGGGGAAAAAGCCAAGATTTCCAAACATTTTCTGAAACACAATTTTATGGAAAAAATTTGTTTCAAGACAATCAAAACATTTAGTTTCAGTAATTTGGATATGCTATGTGTTGATTGTGATGCTTCTTAATTGACTTTTTTTTTAATAAAATGAAGTAAATTTCAAAATAAAAAGTTGCATTTAAATTTCAAAATCAAAACCTTTTATTTTAAAAATATTAAGCTGGGACATTTTGTGCTTTTAAAATGTATTTTATCCATTTTTTAAAAACTAAATTTTATGAATATTGATATAATTTTTGAAAAAAAATTAGTTCAGCCAAAATGGCATTTTCTAATGGAAAACTGTTTCTACAAAACTTTTCTGACCGTCTGTAGGTGATGATGAGGAACAGGATAGGAGAATCAGATGCTCTTCTAGATTAATAGTCAAATGGTTGCCAGATGTGAGGAGTAGTTGTAGTTGTGAGGAATGTGAGGAATGTACATGATAAAACCCTTATATGACATCCCACTGAGATGAGCTCAGGGCTTGGAAGATTCTACTTATATCATAAAACTTTAACAAACACATGGAAAAGGCCATGTTTAACGGTGCCTGCCACTCAGTAAAGTCTGGGATAGTGCCATCCCTTTCTGTCTTCTTAGGCAAGGGGATTTCTAGTTGGCAGTCTCTTGACAGTCAAGGTAAGAACCAGATTTGTGCTGATTTACATGTATTATCTTATCCATGAGAATCTCCCTGAAAGTCAGAGCTGAGGAGGACAATGGGAACAAGAAGGGTGTGCATATGTGCACTATATATGTGTGTTTGTATGCAGATAGGTGTGTGCATGCAGGTGGCTGTGTCTGAGCAAATAGATGTCTCCCACATTGTCTCATCCCCTCCTGCACTATTAATGGACTAGCCTCCTCCCTCTGCTTCTCTGTAGTGCATCTGGTGCTTCAGAGATGGAACCAGGTTTGCATCATCATTGCTGGATGGCAGGAGACTCACGCTGCTCCTGTTCTCCCAGCGGCCACAAGACAGCATAAGCTTGTGCCTGGTCTCAGTTACCTGTGTGGGAGACTTGACACTTGATTGCTGGGAACTAGTTGATCATCCCTCAGCCAAATGAAGAGAACAACGGTTTTGATGTGCTACCAATAATGTTTTTACTTTTGTCATTGATGCCCCAGCACCACTCGAGGTTGCCCTCGGGTAGCCCATTACCAGGATTGCCCCAGTGCCACTCCCCATCATTTCTGGCACCAATGGCCTGGTACAGTCTGGCCCCGCCAGTGCCGAGCTCATCCCAGCACTGGCCATATTCACCCTTGGCACTGCAGGCTCATCATAGCCCGGTGTTGCAGGAATAGAATGGAATCATAGAGTTGGAAAGGACCTCATGAGATCATCGAGTCCAACCCCCTGGGGCTTGAACCCAGGATCTTCTGCATATTAAGCAGAGGTACTAGCAGGAGTCCTCCCGCCCAGGCAGCCCTCCTTCCCCAGGTGAGGTCTTGCCATGGAGCCACATGGAGTTGCTCCTCTTGCCATCCACCCCAGAAGCAGTGGAGGCTACATGAGCCCTGCTTTTACTCCCTACACCCCCTGCCCCAATCCCAACCAGAAGGGGCAAACCAGCCTTCATATTGAAGGCTTGGATCCACCCTGGGCATTCTCCCTCACCACATAGTCCCCTGTCTTCCACTCCAATGGGGGCTGGCACCACCCTGTCATCAGCGGCACCGCCCCAGGAGTCTCGGTCCCCTTCCCCTGCTTCCAGTCCGGCGGAAGGACCTTCCAGGGGCTCCAAGTGGCCTTGGTGCCACACATTGGCCCCGTCGCCCTTCTGCTTCAGGCCGCAGGAATGGTCCTCTCGAGAGACTCCCTCCCCACCATGGCAAACTCCCGGTACCGCCTTCTCTCAGGCACCAGGGTCTTATACAGGAAATCTGTCGGTGCATTTCAATTTGTTGCGCTGGGCCACGGCCCACTTAGGCATGGAGGTACAGCCTTTGAGTCTCCCTCCCGATACCCTCTTCGGGCCAGCCTTTGCCTCAACGGAATCCTTAACAGTCCCGCCCCACCCGAGCGTATGGGACCTTGCATGTTCCTGGTAGCAGAGCCCAAGTTCTATTGCCCCAGTTTTGGACACGGCAGGCATTAAATATTGGGTTTCTGAGTCAGATTTTCCCTCTCTTGCTGGTCACCTGGTCCCCCTGAGGGATGTGGTGCAGATGATGCTGGGCCTGGGGGAGCCCCCCAGTGACCCCCTCCTATCCTCCAGGGAAGCCAGGGAACTGGATCTTTTGGGCCATAAGGTCTACTCCTCATCGGCCTTCCAACTGCAAGTGGCAAACAACCAAGCCATAACCAGCAGATACTTGCTGGATGTGTGGGAGTCACTCGCAAAATTTTGATGCTTGCTCCCACCTGAGGCCAGAGAGGAGTATGATGCCTTTTTCTTGAGGAAGGCAACATAATATCTCAAGACCTCCTCCTTTCAGCATGTGATACAGTGGACACAGCCACTCACACCGTGGCCTCGACGGTCACCATCCACCGGGTGATATGTCTTAGGGAGGCTAGAGTGCCCCCTAATGTGCAGCAGGCAGTCCTCGACCTGCCCTTTGAAGCGGATGCTTTGTTTCCCTCAGAAACACTATCTGTGGTGGGCACCGCTCGAGATCCCCGGGGAGAGGCCAAATACTTTGGCCTGCTCCCCCACGGGCCCACCTCTCCCACTTAGTCATCTGGGGCAACCCCCCATTCCCCAAGTTCCCACCCATTTCTCCCATTGTGGGACCACAGGAAATTTCCTTCATCCGCCATCATCCACTGCAAAGGCTGAGACCTCTTTCTTCTCTCCCACAGGGAAGGGCCCACCCAATTCATTGCCACCCCACTCTTGAACCTCAGGGAGTAAAGGCTTCAGGGCATCATCACAGTAGACGGTTGACACACCCTTCTCCCCCTCGAAGGGGAACGGGGTTCAGTGGGAACCACCCTCCGCCCTCCCCTTTCTATTTGCTACTGCATCCATAGGTTTCCAACCCTGACTGGGTTTTTCCTCCCTCTCATCTTGGACGGCATGGCCTCGCCAACACAAGGACGTCCCCTGCATGCACCGACGGTACCTGGGTACCGTGGTCCAACCCTACACTCCCTCAGCAGCGGCTACTTCGGGCACTCATAGGGAAACCGCCCTCCCCCCCTTCCCCGGGCATCCTTTCAACCCAGCGTCATTCGCACCAACACTCTTGCTGTGGATGAGAGGTGCGTCTCGTAGTAGCCCCAGCTTTGCTGCAGAGGCTCCAAGACATGCATATTTGACACTCACTCGGACACAGGACCACGCCTGTGACCCTGGCGCCTTCATCAGGTAGGCCTTCTCGAGTCCGGGTCGGGGGAGGGGTGGATACCTTCGTTCGCGTACCGTTGGCATGACGAGTAATCAGCCCTTTGTGACCCCGACACCCCAACTTGACGAGAACTACCTACTTGTCAAGGGGGAGACGTCCGCTTAGCCATGGTGGATCTTAGCCTTCGAGGGAGGGCCAAGGTGAACGGCCCACCCCCACCACCCCACACTTCCCCTTCCTCACAGAAACTAGGCTCATAGAATCATAGGGTTGGAAGGGACCTCATAGGTCATCTAGTCCAACCCCCTGCCAGAGGCAGGATCACTCCCACTAAACCATCCCAGTCATGGTTTTGTCCAGCCGGGCCTTAAACACCTCCAAAGATGGAGATTTCACCAGCTCCCTCAGCAGCTCATTCCAAGGCTTCACCACTCTCCTAGTAAAAAAGTTTTTTCTAATATCCAGCCTCAACCTCCCTAACCGCAACTTGAGACCATTGCTCCTTGTTCTGTCCTCTGTTATTACTGAGAACAGTTGAGCTCCATCTTCCTTAGAGCATCCCTTCAAGTAGTTGAAGGTTGCTATCAAATCCCCCCTCAATCTTCTCTTCTGCAGACTAAATAAGCCTAATGCTTTCAGTCTTTCCTCATAGGGCTTGTGCTCCAGCCCTTTAATCATTTTGGTTGCCCTCCTCTGGACTCTCTAAAGCATGTCCCTGTCCTTTTTGTAGTGGGGAGCCCAAAACTGAACACAGTATTCTAGATGTGGCCTTACCTGTGCAGAATAGAGGGGAATGATCACATCCCTTGATCTGCTGGTAATACTTCTTTTGATGCAGCCCAGTATGCCATTGGCCTTTTTGGCAGCAAGAGCACACTGCTGACTCATATCTAGCTTCCCATCCACCATGACCCCCGGGTCCTTTTCTACACTGCTGCTACTTAGCTAAATGTTCCCCAGCCTGTAGCGGTGCATGGGGTTTTTCTGTCCCACGTGCAGGATTTTACACTTGTCCTTATTGAACCTCATAAGATTTCTATTGGCCCACTGTTCCAATTTATCTAGGTCTCCCTGAATCCTGTCCTTGCCCTCCAACATGTCTACTGGTCCCCCCAGCTTGGTGTCATCCGCAAACTTACTGAGAATGCAGTCTATTCCATCATCCAGATCATTGATGAAAATGTTGAACAGAACGGGCCCCAGGACCGACCCCTGGGGCACACCACTCGTTACTGGTTGCCAGCTAGCCATGGAACCATTGATTCCTACACGCTGAAACCGTTGATCTAGCCAGTTTTCTATCCACCTTATAGTCCACCTATCCAACCCATACTTCCTTAATTTGCCAATGAGAATGCTGTGGGGAACTGTATCAAAAGCCTTGCTAAAATCAAGGTATATCACATCAACAGTTCTTCCTGCACCCAGAAAACCAGTTATCTGATCATAGAAGGAAATGAGATTGGTCAGGCATGATTTACCCTTGCTAAATCCATGCTGACTGTTCCTGATCACTTTATTTTCCTTTAAGTATTTGAGGATGGATTCTTTGAGAATCTGCTCCATAATTCTGCCAGGGATTGAGGTGAGGCTGACTGGTCTGTAATTCCCCGGATCCTCCTTTTTCCCTTTCTTGAAAACAGGCACTACATTTGCTTTTTTTCCAATCGTCTGGCACCTCCCCCATTCTCCATGAGTTTTGAAAGATAACGGCCAGCGGTGCTGCTATCTCATTAGCCAATTCCCTTAGCACCCTTGGATGCAGTTTGTCTGGCCCCATGGTCTTATGCACATCCAGCTTCTTTAAGCAGTCCCTAACCTGACCTTCCATCACCAAGGGCCTCTCTTCTTCTCTCCCATCTGGCACACCCATGGTAGTGGGCTGGGAGCTGACCCTGCCTGTGAAAACCGAAGCAAAATATGCATTGAGCACTTCAGCTTTTTCTTCATCCTCTGTCACAAGGATGCCTGCCCTATTCAGCAAGGGACCTACACCATCCCTGATCCTCTTCTTGTTATTAACATACTTGTAGAACCCCTTCTTGTTATCCTTTACATCCCTCGCTAGCCGCAACTCCATTTGTCCTTTGGCCTTTCTGATTTTATCCCTGCAGTCCCTAGCAATATCTTTATATGCCTCCTTGGTCATCTGACCAAGCTTCCACTTCCTATAAGCTTCCTTTTTATGTTTAAGCTCAGAGCAGAGTTCTCTGCTAAGCCATTCTGGCTGCCTCACATGTTTGTTCTTTACCCTAATTGGAATGGAAACTTCTTGTGCCCTTAGCAGGGTTTCTTTAAAATATAACCAGCTTTCTTGGACTCCTTTCCCCTTCAGATTAGCTTCCCAAGGGATCCTGCCCATCAGTTCCCTGAGGGAGCCAAAATCTGCTTTTTTGAAGTCCAGGGTTTTTGTTTTGCTTCTTTCCTTCCTTCCTTTAATCAGGATCCTGAACTCAACCATGTCATGGTCCCTACTGCCTAGCTTGCCATTTACCTCTACGTCACTGATCAATTCTTCCCTGTTTGTGAGCAGCAGGTCGAGCAGTGCAAGGTCCCTAGTTGGTTCCTCTAGCATTTGTACTAGAAAGCTGTCCCCAACACTCTCTAAAAATTTCCTGGATTGCCCATGCACTGCTGTATTGGCCTCCCAGCAGATGTCAGGGTAATTGAAGTCCCCCATGAGCACCAGGGCCTGTGATCTAGAAGCTTCCGCTAGTTGTCCATAGAACACCTCATCCACCTCCTGCTTCTGGTCTGGTGGTCTATAGCAGACACCCACCACAAAATCCCCCTTGTTGCTTTCCCCTCAGTGTAACCCACAGACTTTCTACTGGCACACTTCCACTTCCATAATGGAGCTCTGAGCAGTCATAGAGCAGTTTTACATATAACGCTACTCCTCCGCCTCTTCTTCCCTGCCTGTCTTTCCTGAACAGTTTATACACATCCATGGCAGAGCTCCAGTCGTGCAGACTATCCCACCACGTCTCCATTATTCCTATAATATCATAGTTCCTTGTCTGTGCTAGTTTTACCAATTCTTCTTGCTTATTTCCCAGGCTCCTCGCATTAGTGTATAGGCAACTAAGATACCCGGCCGCTTGCCCTACTTTGTCATGTTGATTTCCAATTCTATTACCTAAACCTCCTTGCATTTTTTCTTGGAGTTCTCCTTCCCCACTCTCCTTGCATATTGGGGCTTCAGTAGAGCATTTAAGACATTTATTTGATCCCCCCCCCCATATTCCAACTACCTTCTCTTTTATTGCTGGTGCTACAGTCCCAGCCCCCCCCAAGTTCCATCCCTTCCCCCAGATCACCCACATTGTCATTTACCTGTGGGCTTTAGTCTCCTTCCCCCGTTGAACATAGTTTAAAGCCCTCCTCACTAGGTCAGCCAGTCTGTGCCCAAATATGCTCTTCCCCTTCCTGGACAGGAGAAGGCCATCTCTGCGTATCAGTGTTCCCTGTAAGCTGCGCTGGCGCGCTGCAGTGCAGCCGGCCGCAGCCGCCAGCGCAGCGAAGGCTGCTTGGAGCGCACCGCCGGCAGCCAGAGTCCCTGGATAGAGCTCCTCTGGGGCTGGGAGTTTTCAAAACTCCTGCCCAGAGAAGCTCTAATGGAGCATGCCCAGAAAATCTGAGCATGCTCCGTAGAGCTTCTCTGGCCCAGGAGCCCCGAGGTAAGTTTGTGGGGGCTGGGGGCGCTGCCAGGAGTGGGGGGGCGAGCTGGAGCGGGGGGGGGGTGATGCCGGGAG